>WAAE01020622.1:0-88070 GCA_013400495.1 Nicator chloris
ATGAAGATTAGTATGATTCTGCCTCCTTCAACTCAGTCTCCTGTTGATGCCTGAAGATTTCTAGCTTTCTATGTATACTTTATGTATTTGAAGCTTAGTAGACTGTTAAATGCCTAGGTATAACTTCTAATACTTTTCCAGCTTTTTTTCCCCACAGTGAACAAAGTCTTTGATGCTTTCTTAAAGTTTTATTTCGTCTTGCTTGTTAGTTTACCAAGGAAATTTGATTTTGTACCACATATCATAGATATCATAAAGGTAGAATTAGAGGACCAGGGGGGAGGACTCCAATGGGGCAGAATGTGGGGGGAGGATTACCTAACCAACTGCTCCTCTAACTCGATAATGTTGGCTGGATAGTCTAACTGCCCAATCTTATAAAATTGTATGAATCTGATTTGGGGTGTGGTTTCCACCATATTGTGTATCGTAAGGCTTTCAAGTAGAAGTTTGCTTTTCATTTTAACATTTCATTTTCATCATTTTAACATTGTTTGGGAAGGTTTTGTTCTACTTCCAGGCATCACTGGAAATGGGAAAAGGTAATTTACAGCACATGGAGAAAAAAACAGAGCTATTTGTCATTTCCAAGTCTTAAGCTACTAAATTTGGTCAGATGGACAGGAAGTTTTAATGCAGCCACCTACACTAACAATGGCTGACAAGCAGGCATTTCAGCTGAAATTTTCTAGAAAAGTATTCAAAACACATCACTTTATATTTACCTTTCGTCACGCCTCTAGTTGCTCTGCATCCATGCCATTCTTTTATCTCTCTGCTTTGACAACACAAACCGTCCGATCCAATTGCTGAAAATTACAAGACAGTTTTAGTTAAAGAAATTACCTAACTGCTTTTAAAAGAAAATTTTATGCATGCTTTCCTCTAGTTTATTCTTTTTTACCCAGCAAATGTTCTCAAGCGAGCAGCAGGACAACTCACCAAAAGCTGATCCTCTGTCATAGGGGTTCATTTGCCATTTATTGAGCACTAAGTTTGAAAGACAATAACAGTAAAAGCATTAAATCAACAAAGCAAGCCTGAAAAACTCAAATTAGAGGTTCAAATTGTTTCTACAGTGTTTGGTTTGATTTTCTGGGGAAATTGTTTTGTTCCAATGAAATTTTTATGAGCTCAAAATGAAGGCCTGCAATCTGAAGAAGGGGCACAAGTGCTTAATGCAAAGGTGTTCTATGGAAGTTTATATTATTCCATTACAGACAACACAGATTAAGTTACTTAAAAATGCAACTTGAAAACAATAAAGACTTTTATAAAATAAGGCAGTTTCACACAAATTAAATTCAGATAGAAAATATCCAAAACTATATTAAGGACAACAATTTGGAAATGCATTATTTGCCATTTCTGTTCCAGGCTTACATTAAGGTATTTTTCAGGCTGTAAGATGAAATGTCATTAATAAGGAGCTAAGATAGATGCACATAGAATTTCTGACTTCATTTTTCATATGCCCAAAAACATGTTGCAATAAAATCCATACATGATTTAAAACAAAAACAGATGTCATTTCAATTAGGTTTACTGAGTGTGTTTGTGTATTCATATTACATGCTCTCAAGGAGGATTTTATTTTCTTCTTTTTTTTTGAAGTTCACTTTACTGTCACCAGTGTAGCAGTAATTATAATGATGACAACTTCTATAACATCTTCAGAGTGTTGTTTGTGGAAATACTGTTCCCTTACATAAAACCCAATCTTATCAATACCACAGACTGGTTTACAGTTTTTTTTTTTTACACAGGCTTTACAGTTCCAAGCTTAATTAAATGATGTACAATAGACTCCTAAATACTGTGAGGATATTATCACGGTTACAATCCATTCTATAGAGCTGAGTTCTGACCCTGTGCATTTCCTGCTCAATTCAATCCAATGTTTACTAGAAAAACCTGTAGCAACTCAAGATGTGATTCAATTCCAAACCTAGGCAGGTGTCAAAAGGAACACAACTGCTCTACTCAGCACAGCAGCATTGAAAGAATCTACACTGTTTACGCCAGCCACACAAAAATATGTTTGAGCCTGGAAGAGCTTTCTGTTCAAGCTCACTTAAGAGACCCAAACCAACTCCATGGTGTCAATAACGGGTCTCACCTACTCTTGCAACAGAAAAATGTTTCAACTCCTCCTTTTAAGGTGGACACCACCACCAGTTCACATCTTGCAAGGCATTAACCTAGTACGGCTTTCAGAAGAACACTGGAAAGCAAGGTGTGGATCAGCCAGCCTCAAGCTGAAAACAAGAGCATTACTAAGAGTCTGCAGTCATATGCACAACAGTTCTCCCCATGATTCCACCACTAAATTTATAGTCACTGTTTAATAAAACACTGAATGATGATATTCTATTTACATTATTCCAAATCATGGAAAAATACTTATCCAATGGCAAGTTAACTTTACTTTTAAAAGTAACAAAAGCGACATGAGTTAGCAGAGTTTTGAATTTAAAGAGTGTGACATACAAAAACTTACCTGCCCCTCCAGTTTTAATAGTGGCTTTTCCTTTCTTGCCTTCCATTTGGTCTTTCAATGTTTCATAAACAATCTGGATAACCGGAATGCTGAAAGCCTAAAACAAAAAGTTACTTTCATTCCACAAGTTATACATTTATTTCCAGCCTTGTTTTTGGGTGCAATACCCACAGCCAGAAACACTGAAATACATTACTACATATATGTTGGTAAAGACTACCACCAATAATGCTTAAACATATATACACATTCTCTCTGATATACACAATACCTCTCGGCACTTAAAGACTTTTATTTTCTGCTAATTTAAATTTGGTTACTTACACCAGTTTTTCCACTCCCGGTTTCAGCAGCCTATAATAAATAAGAAAAATACAAGAGTTTAACCAGGACTGTAAGGACTGTTGTAGAATTCTATTTTGATAAACTAAGTTTATTTTCAGGAAGTATTATTTTGGTTTATGGAATCAAGAACACAGAGATCCATAAAAGACATGATGAACAAGGCATACTAATCTGATACTTTCAAGGTTATTGATACAGCAGCATTGGCTTAGGCAGTATCAGTCATGCTCCATACAGAGCTATGTCAGGTATTTACAGCCAAAAGGACAGTACGTGAGATCTGACAGCCCTCATTCATGTGGCAGTGCCTGTCAAGAAGTCAAAAAATAAAGCCTAACACCCCCAACTTTCATCTGCAAGAACAGCTGGAAACACACCAGGAACTCAAAGAGGCTTTTACCTGCAGAATACACTTTTTGTTGAAGTAGGACAGGACAGCTAGTCTAACTATGGACTTGTCTGGAAAGAATAAAATTGACCACACAACCAACAATTAAAAGACACAGGATTTCTACGAATAGGCCTATCCTGCATACATACCATAAGCACGTCACCACCTCCCAAGATCAGTGGGATGGATTCTGCTTGGATATCTGTAGGGAGACTACAGGAAAGAACACATTAACACGAGGTAATGTTCTACATAAACAGAAGAAGAATTTTTTACTTGTACAGTAATTCACAGAAACCATTGTCATCTGCAAGATAAAGCAGGTAACTGCTATTCCTCCTGGCTTGCAGCAGATTCAGCTGCACCTTGGTAAGAGGCTTCATCTCACATCACTATGCTGAACTATAAAAGAAACTTATTAACTATATATTCCTTGTCTTCCTTTCTTCATGTGAGTTTTTCTTAAAAGCCACTTATACAGCCCTTACTTACAAGATTCCTGTTCAAAACTGGGAAAGGAAGTAAAAATAACTAAATGTAACCAGCATTTTCAGACAATCACAGCTAATCAATACCATTTAAATGAGAAGAACTACATACATTAAGTTTGTCCATATTAACAACATTCTGAATAACAATTCAGAACAAACTCTGAAGTAAAAACATTTTGGCCAAACAAGTAACCAAACACAAGACTAACAACATTTTTAGAAGACTGACACACAAGCATTAAGTTTGAAAAACACAGTCATAGACCAGAGTCTGGAAAACATGCACTAAACTAGCATCAATTACGTGACAGTATTTAATCCAACAACCCCACGATACATAATAAATAAATCAGTGGCACAGAGCCTTTTGTGAAACAAAAGAAGTGAAGCGTAAGAATTTGTGCTCTGCTGATCCAAGTTTAACTGTTCCTGCTGCAGTCACAGTTTGTATGCTTGTCTTTCACACTACAGAGAAGTGCATGAGATGCAACGACAGTTAGAGGAAAACACACATCCATTTTGCTTTAATGTGACACCAGATGTGCTTTAAGAAGCATGACATACATTGCTGAAAGGCAAATTAGAGTTTGCCACACTCCTACTTACAGCCAGTCCATCTCCTCCACTGCTTGAGCTATCTCAGGCATAACACCCATTTCTGTAAGACAAACAAAAAAGGATCAAGCAGTGTTATTAACCCCACATTGCCAGGCATCAACACTTCCAGCTACAAACAGAACCATGGAAAACCACTCTTTCTGGCAACAGCATGTGCAGCCTTTACACCCACTGATAGAAACATTCTCCCTTCCTCACAGGAAGCTTTGAGAGTGGTCCCCACTTAGAGCAGAGTAAGTCAGGCATGCACAGGGGCAGGTACAGACATTGCAGCAAAGCAAATACACTGGGAACAGAGAATCAGTTCAAGGGCAAGGTACTTATTTTTGCAGGAAATAAGGAAACTGCCTATGCAGACAACAGGGAAGACTTTGTTAATCACAAATACCGAACTTTCTCTGTAGTTGAGGTGCAAACAGTTGAGGTGCAAGCCTGTATCCTCCAAGGACTCTAGTTCACCAAATCATGCCTGACCCACTTACAGCACGTACAATGAAAAGACAATGCTTTGATTTTGATAAAGTTATTAATTACATCCACATTTGAAAGGTTTTTTTCCTTGGATATTCATTCTGGCACACTCATATCAAGGTCTGATGGTTGCACCTCAGACACAAGTTAAACATGGAGCAACATGCTTGTATGTTGATAAAGAAATCCTCCATATTCAAAAAGGAAAATAAAAGGAACCTGCAGCTATTCAATATGGGCAAGAGGAAAGTAGATCCTAAGCAACTCAAATGATGGCAGCATACCATCAAAATTACAATTTATCTGTTGATCATCTCTTTGGGTACATAAGATTGCTCTAAATCAATTCCTTCAACTATAAACCTGCACTGTTCCAAGCAGAGGTTTTACACACTGGCCTCTACACTGCCACATGCTGGGTTTACAGACACAGCATGCACACAGACACACACTGAGCTGGGCTGGTGCAGATGGATGTGTGCAGACAAAAACAATTCTTCCATTTGCTAGAATACAAATGCTGTAAGAAATGTGTTTTATTTGTAATGTGATTTCAGGAAACTTTAATATTTTCAAGCGCTGGTCTGTACTCCTACAAAAGTAGGCAATCCGCACAAGCAACAAAGTCAACAGCAATCAAAGTCAGTTCCTACTGATTGCAAGTTAGAAACAAATCCATACATTTTTTTTCCCATATACTTCCATCTCACAAAGTTTAATTCAATATAAAGTACCAGAATTTAATCAAACCAATGACACCATAACATTTTCTTCAACTACATCCAAATTAATCTTGCTGCATAGCATCTAAACTGATCTCTAGATCTTGGAAAGAGGCTTCAGCATTTTCCCCCATGATAAGATACAAAAAGTTCAGTTAAAAGGAACAAATTAAAAACCTCATATACATTAAAACTTTACAGAGCTCTGATCTACGGTGGCTGCCTATTTCTACAAACAACTGCAAGGGGAAGGGGCCACAAAGAGTGACGTTTCCTCCTTTAATAGTAAGCTTTTGCATTACAGTTTACTATTATTTACACATCTGTAGTTTATATAGTGTATACATATATTGCTAAATCGTATCACCAAGCAAAGCTTATCTTCTAAAAAGCCAGTCACTGAAACCGCTCAGCATGAGGAACGAGCCTGATTTTTAAGCAGCCCCTTTGCTAGATCCACATATACAATAAAACTTGCAAAACCAGTCTAATAACGACTTCTCACAGCCTACAGAAGCCCGAGGACACGGGGAGAGGCACAGACAATCTCCGCAGGCCTCGCGAGCTCCAACCTGATACATGGCCAGCCACACCCTACCCCAGGCCAGGCCGGGAGGGCGGCCTGAGGAGCTTCCCCCGGCGCCGCGGGGAGGCCGGGAGCCGGCGGACAGAGATGAAAAGCTCCCTTAGGGCCGAGACCCCGCGGCCCCCGCGCCACGTACCCGAGAACGCCGCCATCTTGGCCTCGGGAGCACCGCGGAGACCGCAGGGCGCAGGCGCACGGCCCGGCCGCCGCTTTATGGGGCCGGCTGGGCGCAAGAGCCGCCGCGCCGCGCGTTCCGCCCCGGCCCGTGTGCACCCCCCGGGTATTGAGGACCAAAAGCATTTCAGAGACAAACGACAAACGCACCGAGGTATGTGTTAGAC
Organism: Nicator chloris; assembly: GCA_013400495.1. NCBI lineage: Eukaryota > Metazoa > Chordata > Aves > Passeriformes > Pycnonotidae > Nicator > Nicator chloris. The sequence goes on from WAAE01020622.1 coordinate 6,466, forward strand.
ATACACTAATAGCGATACGTTATTCTCCAGCTTTTACAGAAGGTTCCCCAAGTTCTGCACCATTTTGTTCTAGAGTAACTTCTAGTGATGTTGAACGCGAGAGTCTTATTTGTTTTGTAAAAAACAAAATGAGATTGCAAGTGCAGAAATGCAGCTTCTACAGTTATATCACAAACCAATTTGTCATTGTTATTGCATTTGTCTACTAACTGGCATAGTATAAACTATTGTCTACTGCTTTCCATTGTGAAAAACAGCTTCAGTCTTTCGGAAAGCAGCATGAGATAGAGACACATTTGGTTCCAAGGCCGAACCCCCCCCCAGAACAAGCATCTCTGACAATGTCGTTCTCTTGATTACTATGTTGCAATTTGAATACTGGTTTTGTCCTGATGGTTTGGTTCACGATGTTTTTCAAAACTTGCTGAGCCCTTCTGGCTGTTAATTTACACCGTAGAAACTGGTGTCATGCAGAGAAAAATACAGCTGGGTATTTTATACCATTCATACCGGGCTGTTTGCATTGCAATGGTTTCTCATGTATTAATCATTCCTTTGGGAGTACCTTCCTTTGATGTGCCTCTTTTCTTTCACTATTATTCGCTATATCTGCCAATCATTAGTTTGCTTGCTTTCAGATTAATGAAAAAACTAGTGATTTTTTAAAGGCACAGATATGAATAATGTAAAGATTCAACCATGACTCTAAGAAAACCTGTCTGTAGGCAGACCTTGATATCAATATATAGTGCTGCTTCTTGGTGTGGAGCGTGGAGTGTAATTTTACTATGAATCTCCCACAATTCTTTGAAACTTACAAACATAATGTTACACTATTTACTATTGCTTTACAAGCTACATTGTCAAATATAGTTTAAAAATATAGAAACAGTAAAATGGCTTTTTTTTTTTCCTCAGGAGTTGTTTCAAGTCTTTCCTAAGGACTTTCATATTGCCCTGAGTCTCTAGTTTCAGAATTTGAATTTTTGTTTAACCTAATTCTAGGCTGCACAGTTGCCTACAAAAGCTTACTAAACACAAGTGAAAATTAGACTGCAGGTGCAGAAGTGTCAGGGTATGAAGTAATTTTATTTCTATTTTATAAATGCTTTATAAAGTCACAGGAAATAGGCTGAAACATCAGTTCTTTCATAATTATTTCACAGAACCAAATAGGTTGGGAAAGACCTCTGAGATCGAGTCCAACCTGTGATGGAACACCACCTTGTCAACCACACCATGGCATTGAGTGCCATGTCCAGTCTTCCCTTAAACAGCTCCATGGACAGTGACTGCACCAACTCTCTGGGCAGCCTATTTCGATGTTTAACAGCTCTTTTTGTGAGGAAATCCTTCCTGGTGGCCAACCTGAATCTCCCCTGGCGCAGATTAAGACTGTCCTCTCATCCCATTGCTTCTTGCCTGGGACAAGACTGACGCCCCTGGCTACAGCCTCCTTTCAGGTGGTTGTAGAGTGGTAAGGTCTCCGCGGAGCCTCCTTCTCCCCAGGTCAAACACCCCCAGCTCCCTCAGCTGCTCATCAGACTTGTGCCCCAGACCCTTCCCCAGCTCCCTGCCCTTCTCTGGACACACTCCAGCCCCTCAATGCCCTTCCTGATGTGAGCGGCCCAGAACTTACAAACAAGCTCATTTTATCTGGTTAAGAGAGCTGAACGCTACGAACTCAAACCTGTAGGACAGAAATATTTAGAAGTCCTACGTAGCACCACTAAAGTTGGAAGAACAACTCGCGAGAAATCCACCTTTTGCTTTTTTCTCCATTATTTTGCCCCTATTCGGTAAGGGCTCAAGCCACACCCCGAGGTCTCCCCTGCCCCGAGCGCCCGCACGCTCCGGGCCGGCGCCGCACGGGTTAAAGGCGGAGCGGTTTGGCCCCCGCCGGGCGCCGTCGCCTTGGCGGCGCGGGGAGGGCGGGACAGCCCGGCCCGGCATGGCCGCTGCCGGCGGGGACAGCGGCGGGGCGCCCCGGCAGCGCGGCATGGCCGGCGCCGGAGAGCAGGCGGAGGACGGGGAGGAGAACATCCTGTACGACCTGCTGGTCAACACTGAGTGGCCTCCGGAGACGGAGGTGCAGGTACGTGTGGCCGCGGCACGGCCGCGGGCGGGGGAGGGGACGCGAAGGCGCCCCGGGGGCTGCGGGGATGAGCTGGTGCCTCCGGGGAGGCTCAGCGGGGTGGCCGCGCTGTTCCTGGCGGGCACGCGGGGTGTCCGTGCGGCCATTGTCCCCTTGTGTCTTCGTGTCACTTAATTCCCACCCTGGCTTCTGCCGTATGGGGTGCCCTGAAGTGCTTCTTGCCTATTGAACAATGTATATCGGGTTTTACTGTTGAGCTGACACAAGCAAAGCTATGGTGAATGAAGCCCAGGTCTCATCTCCAGAAACTGCTGTACAGAGAGCTGTGCAATCAGTCTTGATGAAAATAGGACCTTCATTGAGTTTACGTTGTGTGAGGAAAATTAGATCTCCTCTGTGGACTCCTGTATCAGTATAGTTGTGTCTGTATTTGCAGGAGTGGGGTAAAAGGGAAAAATATTTCACTTTATGTCCACAACGGACACAAATGGATGGCAGTGCTTAAGAAATCAGAAAACACTGGTCTTGTACTGCAGGTTTTTAGTTATTTCTAGCTGTTCTTCTTCCCAGGTCATCGGAAAAGCTGAGAAGCTCTTTCTTCTTTCCTTTTTCATGTTTTGCCCTGCGATGTCCTAAGCTTGCTGCCTCTACGTTTGCTCTTGTCTGACTTGGATAAAGAGGATGCACGCAATGTGGTTTTATTTTTCTTGTAGGCTTTTAAGTCCACTGAAGTTTTTAATGCATTTTCCACTGAAAGTTATTAATGGAAGCATTTTAACAAACTTTTACGCTTAATGAGAACAACTAAACAGAGAAGATGTAAAAACATCACAAGTGGAAGAATGTAACTGTTGAGCCATGCTCAAAAAATAGGTTTTCATTTATCAGAAGGATTTTTTTGTTGTTGTTGCTCTTGATTTGTAAATCCTGAGCTGCAGCAACAGGCATGGGTGTTTGGAAAATACGATTGCAGTATTACCCATTACTAGCTTAATATGTTATTTGTGTAGATGAATTGATAGTTGCACCTATTTTAATCTGTGTTTTGAGAAATGGTAACTAGTCTTTGTTCTTAGTAGCATATGGAATCCATTTTCCTGTTGCAAACCATGAGGAGGACTTAGGTATGATAACACAGGACTGGCTCTTCTACAGTGGGGTTAAGGGGGCACATTTTTGACAAGTGTCTTTTGTGCTGCCATTAGTGTTCTTGAAGTTGTAGAGTAAGTTGATCAAAGAATTGATGAGTCTGAGAAACAATTTTGTTGTTTCATCTCCTTTTGTTAAGTCGTCCCTCTAATACCCCTGAAGGTACCAAGGGGGCTGTGAATAGCATGTCAGTGAGGTGACACCTCCCTTTGGTGGCAGCATGTGGGGATGCCAATTTAAGGCAACTGTAACCACAGTCTGAGGGTCCTCATCTGCCCTGGTAGTCAGAATTTCTAAGCATCATTGAATTCTGCTTGTCAGCTTAAGCAGATGGTGCTGATTATTTTAAATTTGGTATTTCTTGCCTGTTTACTTTACTTTTTAGATAATACCTGTTTTCAATAGCAGAAGTTGGAAGGTTTGAAAATGTTATGCTGTATAGTTTGCTTGGATTTACATTCTTCTTGGAAACTCTCAGTACTCAAGGGCACTTTCTTTTTACCATTGTAGTGGGAAATTGATTTTACACTGACAATCATAGGCAAACACATTATTTTGTCAGTATGAGCCAGTTTTTGCCTTAAGGTACCTTAACAGTCATATTACTTAGGTGACTGTGACTTTCCCTTTGGAACATCTGTCTCTTTTAATCCTGCTCTTTTCACACTTTTCAGAAAAAAATCACACCCTATTTTCTTTTAGAACTGAATCTTTTGGAATAAATGAGGTAAGGAATGGTAGAAAGGGAAAGGAAGTTGAATGCTGCACTGGGAATAAAATTAAATGTCATTCTGTGCAGTAATCTAGGCTACAAAGCCAGACCTTAAACTTTAACAGGTCTTTATTGACTTCATTTTTCTGCTATTTCATTTGAGATGATTAATTTTTAATTGCAGACTACTGGAGCTTACAGCTCTAATTATTGGAAGATGAGTCTAGTGATGGAGATGTAAAATCATGTTAAATTCAAAACATTGATAAAACTGGCATGGATTTCTTAGGTTGAATGCACAACTTTGCTTTAATTTTAGTTCTTGTCAATATTGTCATTCACCTGTACTGAACTTTCCAGTAAGAATTTTTGGAGGGGAAAAAGAGGAGGGGCAGAGGGGTTATAGCCATTATTTATGAAGGAACACACAAGGAATTGACTGTACCAGAGAAGAGAGTGGTGTGGAAATCAAGCAGTCTGTATTCAGGATAGTGATGCCATTGTATATAACACACTATTTGAGAACAACGAAATATATAATGAGAATAAAAGGAATTACTGAGTAGTAGATCCATGAAAATAGTGCATGAGGCAGTATCTGTGGGCAAGGTTGCAAGAGAGAACTTGTGATTTATGGAAATATAGGCAGATGGAACTCCTTTTCAATTTATTTTCCAAATGTATCACCTGGTCTTGTGGGTTTTTTTTCATTACAGTCTAATTTTGAGATTTCCCCAACGCCCACCAGCTCCTGCCCCCCAGTAAGCTTTCAGGGTGTGCAAAAAAATCCAAAACTAAGTGGATGTCTTGTCAGCAAGAAAGTTACTTAGATTTTACTTCTGGAATGCTGTAGGGAAGGAGAAGTTGAAGTTGTTTTCCCAAGAAGGAATGAATTAAAAAAGAAATACAGCACATCTAGTAACCATTGCTATTGCTGAAATTATAAGACTATATTATGAAAAGTGAAATTCTAGTCTTCAGGATATCATAGTAAATCAGTTTTGCGAAGAGTTTAAGATGTGTGGAATAGCAGCCTGTAGTTTAGGCTCAGGAGCAGACACTTAAAATATTACAAAAATTCTAAGGAGATGTAAGCATTTTTAGGAAATGTTTTTTACTGGAAACTTCCTCATAATCCAAAAACTTTTAACAAGCTCTGGTTTTTAGGTCCCTAGGAAATTGCAGTTCTCCCTGAGGTACTAGAGTAGCTGTAAGAAATAAATTATGCTCTCACTTATTTTACTGTAATGCTTTGTTGTTTCCTGGCTAATCAACCTGGATGTGGAATATTATCTATTAGTACAGCTGTGTTTGCTTCTTACATGCTGTGAGATGACAGCTTGGTTACTTGAAAAAACGTTTATGGATTGCAAGCTTTGCCCAGAAAACTAATCTTTACTTCAATAATGTAAATTTGGGAGCCCGAATATTACTTTTTAAGCATAGACATATTCCAAAATGTTGATAAATTGGTATGTCTTTGTGTTTACTGCTTTGTAACTTGGTGAGATCTGAATATTTCAGTTAAAGAGAAATTTGCTCTATGCATTTTATATTAAATGGAAGAGAAAATTCAGTCATTGCCTACTCTAATGCTCAGTTTGTGATGCTCTAATATTTTCCTTAGAAAGGTATAAACATGATTGCTTATTTTGAGGATTTGTTGGTGGATCCCTCCTTATTGGTTATCCTTGTTGTCTTCTCAGTTTTGTATCTTTTTTCTGCTTCTTACTAACAAATAATTTTATCTCCTCTCATAGATAAGAGTATACATCCTGTGTTGTTTTGTGTTCCTTATTTCTGTGTTTGGAGAGTGCCCTCATTTGTGTAGTGACTGATTGGCTCCCTATGCCTTAAGTGGAGCAGTGCAGGTGGAAAGGCTGTGAGATGGTGTGGAGTAGAGATGGTTATCTGAGTGGCCATGTTAAATAATACAAATTGATGTAAAAAGAAAGGGTTGTTTTTTCAGAAATCGTTTTCTTTTCTTGATGTTTCTGAAACTTTCATGAGCAATCTTTAGGTAGCTTAGCACTTAGGTATTAGCATACTATGTTGCACACCAAGTACTGTGCTGGGCATTACAGATCATTGTGGCATTTATTTGGCATAAAAAGAATGATTTATAATAGCTTACAGGAGAACATAATCAGAAGTCAATGTCTTTTGTTACTACCTTAAGATTGAGGCAATGCTGAATCAATAGACAAATCTGTAGCAGATTTTATTTATTCCATCTTGGCATTTAAATTATTTGGCATTATAGCCTGTTTTAGCTTATGCAGTTAAAGTAGACATTATATGAAGTAGTGAGTAATAGAAAACACAGAAAGGACTTGAAGGCTAGGAGCCAACTTATATTTAATCAGTGAATGTATGTATGAATATTGTATTTCAGGTAAAATGTGTGACATGCTGTCTGATGATTATTATTGTAATTGCAGCCAAGAGGCAACAGAAAACATGGTGCATCATTTATCATCACTAGAGCAATTGCAGGTAAATATGGCTTGTTGTAATATCCATGTCTTCTAAGACTCTGTGGATTACCTGTAAATTTTACAATTTCTGTCCTTTAGAGTGCCTAACGTAATGGAAATAGAGTGCAGGATGTGTTTTCTGATTGTGAACATGGCTGTGTTTTTAATGACATTTTGACGTTTTTATGTCAATTTTGTGAGCATTCTTGTCTCCATTAGTTTGTTGGGACAAACTAATAAACTATACATCTTAGAAGTTAACAAGCTCTGTGTTTTGCAGACTGTAGTTGAGCTTATTTTTTTTTTCCCTCTCAGCATATCTTGCACTGGGCTGTTTGCTAGTTAGCTCTATGAGGAAGTTTTACATTCTGATGATATTACATTGCATAAACCAAGTGTTAAATGGCAGTGACTGAACTGTATTTTCATTCAGTAGGGAATTTCAAAAAATGTGCAGTGGTTTGGTGGTTTTTTCTTTCTTTGTTTTTAGTTTGGTTTTGATTTGTCATTTGCATTTATTCTAACATAAGAATTCGTTGGCCAAGTATAAAGGATTTTTCCCTCAATACTTTTTTCTTTAATGAGAATTTGAGATTACCTGTGCAGTAAGCTGGAGGGTTAGAGATGTAATTTTTGCCTCTTTCCATTGTAGGTCCTGCATTGCTTTTGCTTCGGTACATCTGGTACAGGTAGGTTTTACGAGAATACTGCTTAATTTTCCTATTTGGTTATATTTTTATAGCTTTTTGATTTTCTGGAAGGTAATTCCTAATGGGAGTAAAATTGAGCACTTGTTTAGAATATTGTCTAAGCAGTGCTCAGAATAGACTTTCTTCATAAACTGAGTTGTAGCTGCTTGAGTTGCATCTGAAGCCTAAATAGAAAAAGACTAGTATGTGCTACTGGTTTGACATCGTGCGTTTATCAGAAACTGAAGTAACCTAGCAGTTGGAACAGGTTTCTTCAAACATGTACTTATCCTCTCTATTCCCAGCTGAGATGTTGAAAGGGAAGCTGTTGTGGGTTTTTTCTTAAAAAAATATGATGACACTACAAGGTTTGCTTCCTTTGGAGTAATAATTTTGAATTTATTTTCTTTGACAATTCAGACTCATACAAAAAGCTTGATAACTTCTTGAGCAGCACTCATGCCATTTATAAATTTAAGTTTTGATTCAAAAAGTCATTAAATGGCCCCAGAAATATATTGGGGTAAATACAATGTTTCTGGAAAATTTCAGCTCTGTGGTTATACCACTTAGCAGGTTTGAAGATATCAGTTTCCCCTTTTAAAGGATAATTTGTTGGTTCTGATTTATATGGAAAGGGACGTTAATGTGACTTCCTGTGAAACAGTACTGTACTTGAATTTAGCAGGGAATGCTGTTTTCCCTGTTGCAGGTGTTCCACTTTATTTCTGTGCACCTACTCCCCCCACCCTTTTCTTGTGAGGGGGTGATGTTTATGGGCACCATACTGTCATGTAAGTCTAGTTGTAAGCATTCATTTGTAGACAGAATTCACTTACTTGTCTTCCCTCCCTCTGGTAGTCATATTTAAAAGCTAATTTCAAGCTTTTAACATTTATTCTAGTTGCTGTTTTCATGTATTTGATCAAAGAGTTTTGGAGAGAGCTTGGGAGGCGTCTAGTTTAAAGTCCCACTAAAAGCAGGAGAACACTGAATTCCAGCTGGTTCCTTGGGGCTCTGTCCAGCTGGGTCTTGGAAAGGTTAAAGGATGGTGAGCCCAGACTCTCTGGTCAGCCTGTTCAAATACTTGACTGTCTTCATGGTGAAAAAAATCTCTTCTTAATGTCAGCTTGGAACCTTCTTGGTTTTGGAATTACAGGAACATTTAGGTTGGAAAGGACCTTTACAGTCATCGAGTCCAGCTGTTACCCCAGCACGTCCAAGTCTTCCAAAGGGTTGATCGTAGTTTCTTGTGTTCTTATGATGCACCTCTGTTGCTCCCATCGTCCTGGTAATCTCCTAGGTATCAATCAGAATGCTGCTGTTTTGTCATCCTGAAGCCTTCCCTTCTTCAGCCTAAACAAGTACAGCAGCATCTGACTCATTGTAGGGCAAGTACCCCAGTCCCCTGATCATCTTGATGTCCCTCCTGTTTACTGGTGTTGTTTTAATGGGTGTACCAAAACTGGCTGGTGACCAGAGCATAGAGAGTGATAAATAAATGATCAGTTCCCTTAATTTGCAGTTTTATTCTGTTAGGAAAAAAAACAAGGCTGTTGTTAGCCTTAGTCGTTGGCAGGGTGCAGTGTTGATTCATGTTCACTTGCAAACCCTCTCAGGTAGTTGATCGTTGCCTTGAAGCTGACTTGTGTGGTGTGTGTATCTCAGGTACTGCGTTTGTTCACTGTGTTCTGATTTAGCCTCATGGCTTTGGTATTTCAGCCCTGCAAAGTTTTCTCTGCCCACTGGACTGGTTCGTCTGGTTAGTAAGCAGATCAACTGGCACCTCGTACTTGCAAGGTAAGCAGCTCCTGTGCTTTGCCATTTCTGACAGGAGTGAATGTATGAACACTTCCTCTGCTCCCGCCACCATCCCCATTGATAGCCATGCTGAGCTGGTACTGTGCTAAAGATGTGTTATTCTTTCTGGTCAAGAGAAATACTGGAGGCTCTCACAGGTGGCACCAGTGTGCTACCTAGGGGCTTCTACCTGCTTCCCTGCAGTTAGTGCACCTCTCACTCAGGGCTGAATGTCTGTCTAGCTTTTGAGAAAAAGCGGCTTCCAGTGCAGTCATTTTCAAATTCAAGTCCTGAATTTGGTTGATTAAAGACTTATAACTTGGCAGGATATGTAATTTTAAAATAAACAGTTTATGTTTGTGGAAAGTGAATGCATACCCTCAAGACTTGTCTGCTATTGCATACACAGAGAAATGGGAGTTGCAAGGCTAGAACCAGCTGTTCTGCAGGAATTTTAGCAACATCAGTGAGATCACTGGCTTTTAAAAGTAAGCACAAGTATGCACAGAAAAATGGTTCAGTGACAGGATTACATGAAGGTACTAGGGAAAGTTTTAGTTTATGCTGTATGCAAAGACACGTAACTTATTGAATTATGATACTTGTTTATACCGGATACAGCAATACATAATTTTGTACGTTGCTGTTGTAAAATTATCTGTAAGCAGCATCTGACTCTGACCTCCCATGCAGTGGGATTTTAGACATCTGTTTTCTTAGTGCTGCTGAAAGAGTGGCAGATAGATTTCTGTGAAATGAAAGGAATATCATAGCATGGATATTTTATTTTTAATAAAATTTGATATTTCCCATTTTAATTTTTTTAAAAATTATGAATGAGGCAAATTATATCTAACCATGGAGAAAAGCACCTAGGGCTCCGATGCACATTCTGTAAGGAGTGGACTGTAAATGAACTTTCACATCTGTTTTTTCTTTCAGCAATGGTAAATTGTTGGCAGTTGTTCAAGACCAATGTGTAGAAATCAGGTAACACACCATTATCTGTTATTTCAGCTGTGGAGTTCTGAGAAAGTGTTTCTGGTCATTTGCTAGCAATATTTTAAAGATTTTTAGTTTCTTTTTAGTTGTCACCCATCCCCCATTTAAAAAAAACCCGAACCCGACATAAACAGTCCTTGACCCCTCTCAATTATAATAGCTGTGTTTGTATAAGTGTGTATTTGTATTTCTCTCTCTGTTTTCAAGATGTGAAAGAAAAACAATCAAGATCCTCAAAAATACTCAGCACAAATCATAATCTTTCTAACTCTGTCTTTCTGCCCCCTCTGGAAATTCTCCCCTAATAAATGGGACAAGGAGCTAATATCTAGTGTTCTTCTCTATGGAGTAGCTAGCATGTATAATACTTCACCTTATTTTACAAGTAGTGTGGATTGCAGTAAAGACTGATGCTTTCCCTTTTCTTGTGCTCTCTTAACAACAAGCTCTCCTTTGCCAGTTCAAGAGCACATTTAGCTGTAGAACAGATCTTGATTGAGTGTGTTTACTTGCTTCACAAAAATCCATTTGGTAGAAGGTCAGACCTTCCATTTATATGTAAAAGAAGCAAGTGTATGAAAATTGTTCAATCAAAAGTGGTGTGAGCACCATAAACGTCAGTTTAAAGACTATAAAATAAATCTTGTGTTTCAACTGTATTAATGTAACTATATTCTTGCATTGTTTCTAAAATTGTAACCTAGAGAATACTGACTAGGTTTTTTTTTCCCTAAAGTAATATGAAGCACCAAAATGATGCTGTCCTATTTTGTACAGCATTACAAATAATGAGGGATGTTGGTATTTATGCAGTTGGAGGAGGGTCTCTAAAATACTATTGTTAGTTACTGTAGCTGCCTAAGGGTGGAAGTTACTATCTGCTTTTTTGAACAAGTAGTTAGAGGCATGCAGGCCTTTGTATTGTGCACTTGGAATATTTTTCTAGTGTTCTGTTACAGAAAATTGAGTAGTGTTCTTTTTTCATATCTAAATTCATATGAGTATTATTTCTGCAGGTCTGCAAAAGATGACTTTGTATCCATAGTTGGAAAATGTCAAGGTATGGCGACCTCTTCATCATTACTTAGGGTCATCATTGTTTTTTATTCATACATTGCTAAATGGTGGTGTTGGTTTGCTTTAACGATAGTGCTATAACTTCTTAAAGTCATTGCAAAGAATCTCTTAATAGTTTTGCTTTGCGACTAACTCCATTACCATCCCTCTGCCACTTCTTTCTATGATGATTAATATATGAAACCTGAATCTGAAATGAAATGATAGTTAGAATTAATGGCTCTGGGAGACATATGTGGTTTTTCTTTTTTTACCCTCCTCTGAGACAAGCTTGTAATGCTGGTAGGCTCCCTGCATTTTTTTATGCAATTGACTTTTTGTTCTGTTTAAGGGATTATGTTTATTTTTCACTTTAATTAATAATTTTATTTGTTTTTCATAGTGCCAAAGGATCCTAACCCTCAGTGGAGGAGGGTGGCATGGAGTCATGATTGTACACTACTTGCTTATGCTGAAAGCAGTGGAACAGTCAGAGTGTTTGACCTGATGGGTAGTGAGCTTTTGGTCATTTCACCGGTATGTGCTCTCTTGGATTAAATACGAATAGAGCAGAACTTTTTCTAAGGATTGTGGATAATTTCCACTCTTTGCCCTTTTTCAAATCATGGCTTAGTTTGCTATAAATGCTTACACTATGAATACCATGCAGAAATGGACCATAAAAAGTTCCACTATTGTACATCATCATAGGATCAACAAAAGTCATGTGTAGCCCTTACAACAGCACAAAGGGTATGTTTTATGTCTGTCTTGGAATTGTGGGAGATCTGTAGGTGCATCAGACAGTGAAAGTATGGAATCACCATAATTTGTAGTAGTAGACTCTAAATCTGGACTTTGTATGCAGAGTCAAATTGTAAATCAAGAAATATTGCTGCCAGAGTACTCTGCTTGGTATGATACTAGATAATTGCTGTTGACAGGCCCCATACAGTATATTTTCTATTTTGTTTGTTCAGAGGGTGTATTGAACTGGTTTGTGAAGGTGGCTCAAGTGTATTTCCTCAGAATATTGTCTTTGCAAACTTTATAGAATAAGATTTCTTTAAAATCAAGATAAAAGAAAATGTATTTCATTTGTAATACAAACTATGGAACTTTGCTTTTTAAATACAATATAGTTAATTTAACTTCCTAGTTCTTTCAGTAACAAAGACACTTTTTTTAAAATCCCCTTTCTCTCCCAATGTCTGCCTTCATTTTTGGGTAAAGACAGCAAGTTTTCCAGGCGATCTGAGTTACGCTATTGCTGGATTGATCTTTCTAGAATACAAAGCAAGTGCCCAGTGGTCAGCTGAACTCCTTGTTGTTAATTATCGTGGAGAACTGAGAAGTTACCTTGTAAGGTAAGCATAAATTTTGACTTGCTTTGAGAAGGCACAGTGAACTTCAAGGGAATTCTTTCTACTCTTTAAAGAAAATAAATCTGAACTAATGCATGCTTTTTTTTTCCTGGCATACTTAGTGTTGGAACAAATCAAAGCTTTCAGGAAAGTCATAGCTTCAGCTTTAGCAGCCACTACACCCATGGGATAACAACTGTCATTTATCATCCTGGTCACAGGTAAGTGTTCTGTTTGCTACCTGACATTGGTATATAAATGATAAACAAAAAGCGGCAAAACAAGCGTGGAAGTGTGTTGGATAGGGAGGGGGAGAAAAATCTGTTCTGAAATCGCTATTTAGTGCATCAGTAATAACAAGTGTTGTCTCTTCTCTACTATGGAAGAGGAACTGTGAAGTTCATCTCACTTGACTTTCATTATTCCATTAGCAAAGTTATGTCCTTTTCTGTTTGTGTACCTTGCGTAAGCACCATGCGTTTTTTAAAACGTCAGGAATAGCTTTAAAAGAGGTTTCTGAATGTGATGAAGGATGAGAAAGGCTGAAGTGTAAGTTTAGTTGTTAGGGTGGTGGGTTTTTTTTTTTTGTGTGTGTGGTTTTTTTTTTTTTTTTTGTTTGTTTGGTTTTTGTTTGTTTGTTTGTTTGTTTTTGTATTGTTTTTTTTTGTTTTTTCCTGTAGCTGGAGTTGATTGCTGGACTTGTTGGCCAGCCAGTTGTCCCTAGTATTCTGGCTGGAAATGCCCAGCTTTGGTATTTGGAGTTGTCTTGTGATGTGTTTTCTCTATTAGTAACTTGTGGGGTACAGAAACTGGACTGAAACGAGGACTGACTACCTGCCTGCTCTTGAACCCAGTGTATTTGGAATAGGTCCTGGTTAGCCTATTACTTATGCTAAAAATGTGTCTCCTTTTTTAATATGGATTGGTTGCATAGCAAGATAAACTCAGCAACTCTGTTTCTATTTCTCTTCAGGGAGAAGGAACTACAGGAACTAAACTTAGTTCTAGATATTTTTCTTTTATTAGATCTGCTAGGATTGAATCTTTCAGTGCAGTGTTTTAGCACTATATTGTTTTAAATGGAAGTTAGGCTTGTCTATAGAGTACCAGAAGAAACTCACTATTGAAAGAACTCAGTCTCATTCTTCAGTGTTAAGTGAGCTATCATATCTATCTTAGGAATAAAAATACTATTAATGAGATGTAATGTTCTTCTAGTTTATTATTTTGAGAGACTAATTTTGTGCATGGCTTTTTCTTTCCACCTAATTAATATTTAGTGATTCCGCATAATTAATACTCAGTATACTAAAATTACAGTTTTGAGGTAGTAGTTGTGGGTTATGGAGCTTTGGTTAGCACTACATGCCCAGACAACAGAACCAATCCATTGTTTCCTTTGATCAGACCAGGGTTAATTGTAGTGTTTCCTGCTATGGGCAGCCAGTTGAGTGGCTTAGTAAAGTTGAAAGAAACTTAGAAAAATTGACATGTGAAAGAATGCAAAATTGGATGGAAAACAAAAGACCAGTGTTTTGCCCCTGATGGAGGCAAGCCTTTTCTGTTTTGAATTTAGTCTGTGATAGAAAGCTTGTAAATTTGACATTGGAGAATTCTAAATTTGTGAGTAGAATCTCGTGCTGAAGTTTTCTTGTTATCCCAAAAAACCCTAGAAGGGCTTGAACACAAGTACTTCAAAGTTGTGTGTTAAAGAAAATTGTTGATACACCTTGAACTTTTAATTTTCAATAATGGAAACTTTGATCACTTAACACAAGTTCTGCTTTGTCATTTTGTGCTTTCTTGCATTTCAGTTAATCTCAGATGATGAAACTATACTGATCTCTCTTCACTGCTTGTAAGGCTTGACTCAGTGCATTACTGTGTTACTGTGTATTTGCTCATGACCCGTTATAGTGCAATGAAATAGCAGTTAAGAACTATATTTACTTAATTTTTTCAACTAGGTGTATTATAATTGCAAATAGAATATGTCAACAGGGAATGTCTGAATCTGTAGGAAAACTTGAAGCAATAGCTTTGGGAAAAAATCCAATAATGACTTCTACTGTTTCAGAAAGGTATTATATACCTTAATTTAGATACCTAATGTGGGTGTTCTCACATGATCCCCCTTTCATCTAGGACAGAATTTATGGTGCATTTCAGTTGACAAAACTTAAATGTCTGATTCCATGTGAGTCCTTTATAAACTCAAATCCAAAGTTCAACAGCTGCTTTTGTTTTGGTATCTTAATCTGGAGCTGAATGTCTTATTTCTGGGTTATCTGCAATTGCTGCAGAAAATGTTTGATATTAGAGCCTAAAATTTGCAATGAAGGGCTTGTGATGAAGGAGTTTTAGAGGGTTTCAGATTTATTTAAATTTTTTTCTACCAAAATTGCTAAGTAAAGAAGGGCATATCAAGTTTTTCTTGGATGCCTCAGCTGAGCTTGTACTCTAAACTGGTGTTATGCTGATTATCTTCAACCCAACTTTGTACAAACATGTGGAGCAGAGTACAACTGAGGTACTGCAAGAGCAGCCAGTTTTTGAGCCTGGAGGCACTCTTGGATATCATCGAATCCATTCCCCTTCACCTCAGGGTCAGCTAGAGCAGGTTGCTTGGAGCCATGTCACTGCAGTCCAAGACCTGCACATCTGTGTCCTCCCTTAGGAGCGTGGTCTGTGTCAAGGCCTCCAAGGTCCTGCAGAGCTGCTCCAGAGGGTGCTGGAGCCTGAGCCTGGCAGCACATCACTGTGATTGTTTAGAACAGAGATGGGTGCTGGCCATCATTTTCTGCAAAATGCTGCACTCTAGGCCTGGCATTTGCATAGGTCTTTTTCTAGGACTTATTGAAAGGGTTCCTGGCCCCTGTTAATCAGGTGTCCATCTGGAGCAAAAGCTCAAAGCACCCTTTGATTAGGAACAGCTGGCAGATCCTGCTTAAAGCTTCTAAAGCTTGCTCTCTAGCTCTTCCTGGCAATGACAGGCATTGTGAAGTTCCTCAAAGGCTTCCCTGGAGTCCTCTGGTGGTCTCAGAAGTCCCCAAATGATCCCAGAAGTATGTAGATCTTTAAGGATACAGAAATGAAGCTGGAAACAGCTGCACAAACTGCTTCATGTTGGCTGTGCTCTGTGTAGAACACCTCTGCAAGAAAAAAAAATTAGACTTCCTCGTGTTCATGTCTCCTATTGCAGTTTTTGGTGAAAGCGACTTCTGTTTTACTGCCTTAAGACTTTTAAGAGATCTTACCACTTTCCACAACTACCTGAAAGGTGGTTGTAGTGAGGATCAACCTTAAGGATCAACTCTTAAGGAGCCAGGAGGGTGTAGAAGATGAGGCTTAATATGTGCCAGGGGAGTTTTAGGTTGGGCATCAGGAGGAATGTCTTCACATTAAGGGTGATTAGGCATTGGAATAGACTGCCCAGGGAAGTGGTGGAGTCACCATCCCTTGAGCTGGTCTAGTTGACATGGTTGTGTTTGGTCATAGGTTAGGCTTGATGATCTCAGAGGTTCTTTTCCAGCCTAACTGATGTCATTCATCCATGGTACAAAATCATCCTGCTGTGCATTTGTGACTAGCAGGAGACCTGGAAATACTAAATAAGTTTTACTAATGCCTTGAAAAGGATTAAATGTGGAAGGAATTTTTTTTTCCTTTTTTCTTCCATTTGACTTTTGCAGGTGTAGTTTTGGCATTCCTGGTGGCCAGAGCTGCGCTGTGTGAGCAGCAGCTGCTGCTGCGGGCAGAGCACTTTGGGAATGGTGCAGCCTTGGGAAAGGGATGGGAGCATTCCCAGGCCAGAGCTTTGGCTCCTACAGTTGTGCCTTTTTTTGTTGATACTTTACCTTTTGGTGGGTGATTCATTACAGTGATGCTTCCAAACAAACTTTGACACCTATTCTCAAAGTTTTCATCGAAGTAGTCATCAGCTAAACATAGAAGCGCTTGTTAATAAGGTGAAAGGGCTTCAAGGGCATGTACTGTGATACAGTTTAGTGGTGATCAGCAATAATTACAAGACTTATGTAAAAGTTTTTAGAATGGCACATACGGTGTGTAACAAAATTATTACATGCACGTATGTAATTGGTACAGTGGCTTTAGAAAACAGAATTGAACTTAGTGTGTTCACTTAGTGTGTTCAACTCTTCAGTGAAAGAGTAGCTTTTGTACCACATCCGAATAAATGGAAATCTGATGCCTAAACAGAATGATCGGAACTTGTCCTATGCTTAAACAGTAATTTTTAATCATTTTTGAAGGTAAGGGGGGAAACTCAAACTTGTGGCCAGATTTATTTTGTTTTAGATGTTGGGAATTATGCCTTACTCGGAAAGCTAGAGATGAGAATGAATAGATATACATGCTACAAATAACAAATGTTACTTGAACAATATTGAAGTATTTTTAGATTTCAGGGTATTTATTCACGGACAAAGTTTATTGTGGTATATTTAGCCTTTTGTTACTCTAAGCAAACTGCTATAGACATAAGAAAATTAGAAAAATTGTGGTGGTATATGAAATCATAATACATCTTTATTATAAATTTTACAGACTTCTAGTTGTAGGAGGCTGTGAAACAGATGAAGATGGAGTATCTAAAGCAGCTGGTTGTGGGATATCTGCTTGGAGAATTCTGTCAGGCTCTCCCCATTACAAACAGGTCACTAGTTATGAAGATGATGTTAGAACAGTAAGTATGTGTCCTCATTTTGCTGAATGAATATTGTCACTGGAAGCTCAATAAGTATCTCTTTATGAAGGATGAATTTAATGTGATGTTTTGCTATTTTCTAAGCTATTATGTGTATGTCTAAACAGTTTTCTTCTTCCCCACAGCATCTGTTTTTGCTTTTTCTGTAGTACAATTTGAACTTTAAGTTCTTAATTATCACTTGTGATTTTAAAACCAAAACCAAGAAGAAAGGAGTCTGTAAATTTCCAAGCTACAATATTTTTTGCTCTTAGTTATGCATTGGGATATGTTACCTGTATTTGTTGGAAAAACATTAGTTTGTTCTTGTATTACTTCAGAACAAAAGGCAGCAACCCTGAAATAAATGTTTCAGTTTAATTCTGGCTCTTGATTTATTTTGCTTCTAGTAGAAGTAAATGTTTGAGTTGGTAACAACTTGGTTATGCTGAAATCAATTTACAATATAAATTCCAGTGTTTACTCTTACATAGATGTCGCTTAGTATTACAAGCGAGTTGTTAATTTAATTGCAAATGAGTACTGCTTTTCTGTGACACGTTATATACCTATTGAAGTGGACAGAATTATACAAACTGGATTTTATTATGCTTGCATTATTTAAAAGTAGGCAATCCTATGGAAGTTTTAAAATAGTAACGTCATAGACTATTCTGAGTTAGAAGAGACCTACAAAGATCATAGAGTCTAGCTGCTGGCTCTGCACAGGACACCCTGAGTCACACCATGTGCCCAAGAGCGTTGTCCAAAGCTGTCAGGCTGGTGCTGTGACCAATTCCCTGGGGAGCTGTTCCAGTGCCCAACCACCCCCTGGGTGAAAAACCTTTTCCTGATATCCAACCTAAACCTCCCCTGACTCAGCTTCAGGCCATTCCCTCAGGTCCTGTCACTGTCCCCACAGAGCAGAGATCAGTGCCTGCCCCTCCTCTTCCCCTCACAGGAAGCTGGAACTGCAGTGAGGTCTCCCCTCAGTCTCCTCCAGGCTGAACAGAACAAGTGACCTCAGCCACTCCTCACACAGCTTCCCCTCAAGGCCCTTCAGCATCCTCATGGGCTGCTTTGGACACTCTAATCTAATCTTAACCTCTTTCATACATTGTAGCATTGCTGACTCATTCAACTCTTGTCCACCAGGACCCAGGAGTCCCTTTCCCCAGCACTGCTCTCCAGCCTCTCATTGCCCAGTCTGTGCACACAGCCAGGGTTGCCCCAGATACACAACCTGGCACTTGGCCTTGTTAAACTTCATATGGTTGCTGATTGCCCATCTCTCTAATTTGTCAAGGTCTTTCTGCAGAGCCTCTAAAGAATCTTGCAGAGTTCTTTTAATATTTTAAATATGACTTAATTTTTGGTGTAGAAAACAGTGTATGAGATCATTTTTCATTGTATAATTTGTTTCTGTTTTTACAGGCACAGAGAAGAGGATTATTAAGGATTATGAATTTAAGATTTTACAGCAGACGAGGAACAGAAAAGGTATTAAGATCTAGGTCTACCTCAGGAATATATTTTACTAACATAATTGTCCATTAATGACTGCCTGAGAGACTGACTGAAAGTAGGTTTTAATTTATGCAACTTAGAAATTAACATTCTATTAAGTTAATCAAAAAGCTTTATCATTTAATGGAGTAGCTTTCCACTTATTTGGCTTTCTTAAAAATCCAGTTCATTTGCTGAAGCTTGAATTGCTGGGTTTCAAGACCAGGTCTAGAAATGTAGAGTTCAATATTAAATGTAAACCCTTATTCAAAAAAGAAGGTATAAGAAGCCACCTAATTATTTGTTAATGAATGTGATAATCAGACCATGTTAGATGTGTTACATATTCTACAAGAAGAAAGTAGATTGTGATGATGTTTCTCAAATACATGCCCGAGAGGTAAAGAATAAAAACAAAACTCGGCCTTCTTCACTACACCTGTCCTACTTGAACTCAGCCCACAATTTCACACCATATGGGGAAGAAAAAATGGATGGATTCAAACTAATCGTTCATGGCTTAAATAGGGCAGACACAAGGACTTTATTTTTAGTCTGAGATACCATGGAAACACTTTGCTAAGTAGCTTCAAAAGTTTGTTATGGGTCAGACTTCTCCCAGAACGCATGTGAACCTAATGAAACTGCTGATCAGAATCAACTGATTCTTAACAAACTCTGGGTATGGACCTTATGTTCTCCCCTGCCCTGGATGAGTGTTAAATGTCGTGCTGAGGTGTAGGTGTGTGCTTTCTGTATTTCTAAGGTGTTGTAACCATGGCATTCTTCTACAATCTGTCTACCACCTTCACTCTGTGTCCTCCTGAGAGAAAAAATGGCTGATCCGAGTTGGAAGTGACCTTAATAGGTTTTTGTGATGTTTTAGGTGACTGGTTAAAAGAAGAAGTTGCCTGCTTGATTGGAAAGGGAAAACAAATCTTTCTGAATCTTTCTCAAGGGTAGAACAGGGAAAGATTTTATTTCCTTTGCTGAAAATGCTAAAGCTGACTTAAGCTTTTTTTTCTGAAAAGCTTGTACTGCATGCAGTTGGACTAAACTTCCAACTTCATTGCACTTGTCAGTACTAAATTAATGAAAAAATGTGGAAACTTATTTATCCTTGAATATTTTGATCTAGTTTCAGAGATTATGGCTTAAGTATGTAAGCTACTTTTTATTCCTAGTGTGAAATTAACACCAGGGTTAAAATATGACAGACACGGCGGCTAGAGTGTTGCTGTTGGACATGGAAAAGATGACACAGACTCTAAAGTTTCATGAAGGTTAAATCTAGTTTATTAAACAAACACAGCCTTTTTAGAGAGGGTTCCGACACAGCTGGACATGGTTGGTCCTTTGTTCAACACCCCATCACTGTGATTGGCTAATTAGAAACAACACCTATATGTAAACATCTCGTGTCAAGGTAGAAAAACAAACAACAGGTGCAGAAGATATTTACATTCTTTCTCCCAGCTTCCCACAGTAATGTTTTGAGAAAACTTAGCTGTCTCACAGGCTCACTGCTGCTCTCAGCAGCAGCTAGCAGGCCAAAATCAGACCCACACTAGAGGACTTGTATATTAGAGCTGGCTACACTGGGATTTGATTCTTAGTGTTGTTAAATGGCACTTAAAACATGTGAAGTGCCAGCCTGCTGAGTTTCTCAACATCTTGTTTTGCTGTTCCTTTAAGCTGATGAGCTGTTTATGGAGGCAGCATTGTCTGCTTTGGCAAAGCTATTAAAATGAAAAGATTAATTTTTATAGATAGGAGGGCTTGGGTGATCAATTTGAGTGTATTAATGGCCACCCAATATCTGAATCTCACAGCCAGAGAATTATTACTGACTGCTGAGTAAACATTTACTTCAAGATCAGTGATGTATACCACTGATCAGTTATCTGAACGGATTATGTATTTTAGCTGTGTGTTTCTAGGTGCTTTAACGATCTTTTGTTCTTTGTCCTTTGTGCATGCTAATTGACTTGAAAGAGAGAATTGCTGTTAGAAGGCATGTACAATTCCTGGGCAAACTACAGTTGAAAGTGCAGCACTCCAGCTGCCTAAGAATATAGTCAGAGAATATGAATATTTTCTAATATGAATAATGCTTGGTGGGTTTAAAAAGCTCCTTAATGCTCTCCTTTTCAATTAAAAACAAGTTTTAGGCATGGACTTAAGGAGTGCTCTCAACAGCTGCAAACCACTGTACAACAGTAAACAGCTTTCTTGATTGTTATTGCTTCTATGGCATACCTAGAACTTCAAAAGCCTAAGGGAAAAAAAAAAATTAACCCTAGTCCAAACAAACACACTGACCTGAAAGGAATATTTTTATTTTCAAATAATACCTACCAGTAACAATCTGTAGAACAGCCATTAAAACTTCTTAATTGATGTCAACTAATCTTTCTGTGCTTCATTTATGTTGGGGTATTTTCTGAGAGGGGAGGTGCTGGCCTAAAAATTGGTTAGCTGCAAACCTGGACAATTTTAACTGTTGAGTCCTTATTAAAACGTTTTTTAAAGTGAACTAACAAAATGGAATTTTATTAACAATCTAATTTTTGGAATCTGCATCCTGTCATCTTTCAGGGAAGATGAGACACCTTAAGAACTGAATGGTCTTTCTGAAAACGTAGAATTTTGTTGGGAGAGGGGTGAATAAATCTAAAATTTATTAGAAAAAGTTTATTAGAAATTGCCATTCATTGCCAGTGGCAGTAAATTTGACTTTTAAATTTAAAAGTGTATATTTAGAGTGTCTTGTGGAAATAGCATACAGATCCAGTTGTACAGGATTTTGTGAATCCTTAAGAAGGTATATTGTTAGAAATATGCTTTGCCTCTTAAGGTATCCAGAGCTGAAGGAGAACTTAATCCAGGAGAATTTTTGTAGCCTTGATGAAGTTAATTTACAAATGTTGAGTTATTTTATCTGTATGGACTTAATCTGATATTCACTGTTACTACTTGGTTTGTTGTCACTCAAGAGATTCTTGGATTCTGTGTCCTGAAATGAGCAATGTGCTCCTCCAAGATCTCTTAATGTCTGTATTTCTTGTATCCCTTTTTTTTCCTTTTAAGAATTTGATTTGTAATAATGCCACCCAGAAGTTTGCTCCCAGGGAGGAAGAGCTGTGCTAAGATGTGGTTTGGTAATAGTCTTCCTTGAGTGGACCAGAGTGTCAGGACAGTAGAAACTGAGACTGCTGAATGTTTTTTCTGTACAGAGAATGACATGCAGCTTTCCCTCCAAGTACTCTGCATTGCTGTCAGGGCGTTCTCTTAGGACTGCTACACTTCCAGGTTTTATTTGCCATATAACAAAATGAGACAGAAGTTTGCATTCCTAAAGATTTAATCATGCTAAGATAGTGTTCTTGCTTTATGCAGATTGGTTTTACTCTTCCATGCCACAACTGATGTCTTATCTTTTTCTTTTAGAATAAGAGTTTTTTTGTTTATTTTTAATTTAAGGCATGTTAACTTTTCAGAGTGGAAGATTGTACTATTTTTTGTTTCCCTAAAATAGAAAAAAATATATTTGGAGGAATTTTTGGAGTATTCCTTGGTGTGTATTTTTATAATGTTTGTGTTTACTTGGATATCGTGTTTGGCAGGATGGAGTTTTCAAGATGAGTCTCTCTCCTGATGGAGCTCTTTTGGCAGCTATTCATTTCTCAGGAAAACTGACGATCTGGTCTATTCCATCTCTCAGACAACAAGGAGAATGGGACCAAACTGCTCAGGTAAGAAGAATGCACATGTTTAGAAACTTGAATTATATATCTTGCTCCTCTGGAAGTGTTTTTGTAGGAGATGAGGGGAGTTTGGGTAACAATGCG
Source organism: Nicator chloris (assembly GCA_013400495.1). Lineage (NCBI taxonomy): Eukaryota > Metazoa > Chordata > Aves > Passeriformes > Pycnonotidae > Nicator > Nicator chloris. The sequence goes on from WAAE01020622.1 coordinate 28,875, forward strand.
TTAACTACATACTGGCTTCCCAGTCAGCTCCACGTTTTTCAAGAGCCCTATACTTACTTTTATAATAACCTTTCTATGTTAATAATCTTTGTATGGTATACTCATAAACTGTAAACTTGAAAAATTAAGGAAAAGAACCAATTATGTTGCAGTGAATTTTTCATGAGGCATTTTGGTGCCAAGTAGGTAGCACTGTTAGAATTAGACTACAGTGCCTTTAGACTGAAATGCCTTTATAGATGAGAAGTAAAGGCTAACATGGGTAAATTTGTTTCAGTGGTTGAAACCAAATTCTCTTGGATGTCTCAATGTATTCTGTTCATCTCTCACAATAATTCCTGCTCTGTTCCAGATGACGCTGTAGAATATTTTCTTAATCAAGTTGCTGTTCAGTCCAATGCTTTCTACAGGAATTGTTTGCAGAACTAAGTAGGGGGACTTAGGTTAGGAATTGCTCAGACACTGGCAAACTTTTATGTGACTCGTACGAATTTAAACACTGGGAATTTAAAGCTGATTAGTTTTCAAAGAGAAAAATAGCAAAACTTTATTTTAATGGGGAGATGTGTTCCAAAAAGTGAAAAATCTGAAACGATGCACACGAGTATGTGAAGTGTTCTGGTTTTCCTCCCATTAATTTCTTGACTAATAGATAAAGAAAGGCTTTTCACTTGAAGTACTGTGTGTTACGGTCGAAACCTACGAGACATAAACCAATATCAGTTCCAAACAGGATAAACAAATGGGATCAAAATGTAATTTCAAGCTTATTTAGAAAAGCATTTTTAAACACCAGCCAAAGCAAACAAAAAAACCCCTCAAAGAAATTCTGCTCTAGTGTTGGGGCAAGTGTTGTGTGTCTAAATATGCATATTATTTATCTCTATTTTTAATGTACACGTCAGACAAATTTTGCTCAAGGACGCTTACAGTGAGTTGTGTTTTACCTTTCTTTTTAGCAATAATGAATATCTATTCTGAAGGAGCATTTGGGGCTTCACAATTCAGTGACAGTGATATGAAGGAATATTTACAGCTTGACTGTTCTCAAAATTTTTTTTACAGGTGAAACTGGTGTCCAAGTATAATGTGTATTTTCATAATACATGTGAAATTAACTTAGAGTGGCCTCATGTTTACTTTTAATTAGTAGACTCTCCTCTTTCTACTGAAAAATCAAGTCTGAAAAACACCTTCTGCTTGACCCAGATGTGCTTTAGTTATTTCAGCTTCCTGTACTTCCACTGCGTTGCACTTGGGGGCAAGATTTCTGTCACTGCTAAATCACGTTTAAAATAGCAGCACTGCAACATCATTCTAAGCCTTTGCAGTGCATCAATTAATAATGCTGCTTCTTTCCTTGCACTAGCCTTGAAAGGGGCTTTATAATTCTGAAAATAACTGGGGAAAATACATACAGAACTGTGCTAGACTGTCACACAGGACCACTACACAACCTCTTTTGGAGATGATTTTATGTGCCTGCAGTCCTATGTATAGACATGAAAAGCAAACACTTGGCTTTTGATTGCTGGAGTACTTCTATTTCAAAAATCTTTAGGCTATGTTGAAAGTACAATGGTGGTGCAGCAGTTGTATGTTTATTGTTTATGCTTGAGAAGAGTTTGAATTTATAGAGAGCATTTGAAAAAAATGCTCATTGAAAAATGAGTGGGTCAGCAACTGAGTAAATAAACAGATTCTGTGTTACAAAGATTTACTTGCATATAATTTTTTTTTTTTTTTTTTTTTTTTTAGCCAGGCTATGATGAGCTTAACCCAGACTGGAAACTCTCTAGTGAAAAAAGAAAGAAAATGAAAGGTACATAGTACAGTTAGACCATTATTTTATATCACTGTGTAGTTAAAAATAGTAATGCAAATATATGAAGGCTGAAGTGGCTTAATTAAATCTGGCAGGTTGCCAAAATGGCATGATTTAAATTTGTAGCATGGCAGCGCTAAATGAGCGTCATAATAGTTTTTTTTCAGATTCTCTCTTAGGAATGCTTTTACAGCCATAAAGAAGTTGATATTTCAGTTAGCACAGGATTTCATTTTTTCTTCCTGTGAATGTCTAATAAATCTTGAAAGCTACTGTAACTTAAAGGTATCAGTTTAAAATTCTAAAAACAATTCTAAAACAATTTTCCTCTGATTGGATTTATCTCATCACTCTCTATTGTATTCCAGAAGTTCAGGCCAATCTGTGCAGCCATTTAGCACCTGGTTATTGCATGGCTGTTCCAAGAGTGCAGAGATCAATAGCTATTCCATGATCCATTTGCTGCTGCTTGTACACATCTATATTATTAAAAGATTCCTGTTTCTTTGTAATATTTTCCTTGGTGATTCTGTCTTTGGGTTAATTCATCTGACCTTCATAGGTAGGCTGCTGATTAAGCACTATTAATAAAGGAATAATCTGACTTGTTTCTTAGTGCTGTTTGGGGAAAGGTTGTTTTCATGAGGAATGGAAAGTGATGTGTGGGGAGCAAAATGAGCCCAGTCTCTGATGAACATGTTATCCCAACACCCAGTTACCATAATCAAGACAGTGACTGGAAATGCCATAGCTTCCATCCTCAGTCCTAGAGACTTCTTTGTTTTTTTAGTTTAATATTCCTAACGACCTCCTCTTGAAATATGTTGATATGTATACTTGTCCTCAAAAGCGGTGTAGCCTTTTCTGATTTTCATTAGTATTAGGTTTGTTGTCATGTCAAGGATGGTCTGATAGGTAATGAAGTAGATCTTTATCAAAGATGAAAAATCTGTCACTTTTTGTGCAAGTAAATCAGTTTATTGTGATTTTTTCCAAATAATTTATATATGTTATATTACATTTGTGATTGACTTTTTTGTTCTCAACAGCTTTATTTAATACAGAAGTGGTTTAGTAAAAGATAATTGATATAAAATACAAACTTAGTGAACCAAGGTTGCAAATACAACAATAAATACCTGTTAGATTAGACCATATTTCTTCATAATGGAAGTCTCTTCTGCTCTTACCTGAGGTTTAATATTATCTATCTTTTTATGGTGCATTCTTGTTTCAGATAAAGAATCCTATTACCCATTGATAGATGTAAATTGGTGGGCAGATAATTCTGTCATCCTTGCTCGCTGCTCTGGTGCCTTGACTGTGTCATCAGTCAGGACATTAAGAAACCTTCTGGGAAAGGCTTGTGAATGGTTTGAGAGTTCTCCTCAGGTCACTTCAGCTCATGATGGAGGATTTCTGAGTCTGGAGGTGAGCAATGTGCACGAACAGTGTAACTGTTCGCTTTTTTATATGTGATCCTAAGGACAGGGGGTTAAAATAGAAGATGTTACTACTAATAGGAAAAGTGATTCTGCTTCCTTATCTGTAGACAGGCATTGCAGGGAGGTTCTGAACTTGCTGCAGATTAACTGTTCTAAGAAAAACTTGATAAAACAATAAATAACTTCTGAAGAGTAGAAGCAAAACCCCTCGAAGGTTGAGTCTCGATGAGAGGAACCTTGCAACAAAAATAATTTGTGTTGACAGTAACCTTGCCTTGTATGTTAGTGCGTCTGAAGAACACTGCAACCATCCCTCTTTGACTTTGAAATACATGGCTCATAACGAAAGAGTGAACACTTTTCAGTTAGGCATGAGGAACACAGTGAAGGCAGAGCCATGTAAGAGATACATTTTTTATTTTTAGTAGGATTCCAGAAGGGAATAGAATATAATAATCATTGATTTCCTTTAAAATGGAGAAAATTACTCTTTTCTAAAGCTTATATTGAAATAGGTGTTAAACATCTTAATCAAAAGTTTAACATTAGAATCAGAAAATCTCAGTACACACCAAAGCTTGTGTGTATGTTTTTGGAAAGTTGTATTATTCTGGAAATAATACATACAGCAAATGACGGGCACACTACAGCCTGAGGATGTAGTCTGGGATTGCATTGAACAGAAAACCTTGCTTCGAATAGCTGAGAGCTGAAAACACTCCTGTATGCTTCAGTAAGCTATAGAAACTGTGGGATGATGTCTCCATTGTGCTGCCCTGTCTTGGCTGGTGCAGGAGGTGTAGTGTAAAGGCAGGTTACTAAGAAGCCTTCACTTTCGTAGGTGAGGGATGAAGCCTCAGATCCAGGAGACAGATGCAGTCAGGGTTTGTGGAATAGGTTAAGCAAACTGAGAAACAAAGGGTTTAAAGGAGAGAGGGAGGAAGGAGGTTGATTCTGAAATATGAAGTCCTGGAAGTGGAGATGTACTCAGTTCTTACTAAATTAGTTTGGTTGTACTAGATGGATGCTTCTTGTTCATGTTTTTTGTGCAGTGTGAGGTGAAACTTGTTCCAAAAAGGCTGCGCTTGGAGAGCAGACCGGGTGATGAAGATGAGGGAGAAGAAGACTCGGACTCAGATGATGAGACTTCTGCTAAGGACAGATACTTCAGCTACCTAAAGCAAGGCTTGTACTTTGTGACAGAAATGGAACGATTTGCTCCTCCACGGAAACGACCACGTACTATTACAAAGAATTTCCGCCTTGTCAGCTTAAGATCCACGACTCCAGAGGAACTGTACCAGAGAAAAGTAAGTCTAGAAGGAAAAGTCACATCTCTCTTAATCAACTTTATTTAGAAAGAGTGTTTTCTGTTTAATTCCTGCTCTGTTGACAAAAGGATTTAGGCACATATTTCTGAGAGTCTTTTAACTGACAGTGTACTGTGTCACCTGATCAAAGGGATCCTTTGTTAAAACTAGCATTATAATAACTGAAACAAGGTGATGTTTCCACTGAGAGGCACTGTGCATCATTGGCTTGGCTAGACTTGGATGTGTACTCTTGTGTTTGCATGTAGTGAAAGACTTGGCAAATATATTGAATGAAATCAGTTTAACTTGTTGTTGGCCCAGGAGTAGTTTAACTTATGGTCTTCTGTGAATGTTCTGCATGTTTTTTCAGATATATGTGCAGATTAAGTCTCTGACTCATTCTTACCAAGCAGATAGTTTCTAGGGCTCTTGGACAGACTGCTTTGTCTAGGCCGTTCAAGTTGTTCTGATGGTAAACCAGTGCACTCTGTAACTGTTGCAGTTCCCAGGGAATGCTGATGTCAGACTAAATATGATGTGTAACTAATAAGATGTTACCTAAATAACATCTTCCTTTTATTTGAGGGGAAAATCTCTGATTTTCCAGAGGTGTTCATCAGATCTGAGTCTTACTTATCTATGTCTTGAACCAGGTCTTTCCTACCTGCTTATGCATACCCACAGTAATTATCCCTCTACCTCTTTCAACATACAGAATTAACAATTCATTGTTCAGAATGGGAATCAGATGACTTTGATTTTCATGTGTTTGCTTTTTAGATTGATAATGAAGAATATGGGGAAGCTTTATCTTTAGCTCAAACGTATGGCCTTGATTCTGACCTTGTGTACCAAAGACAATGGAGGAAGTCGGCTGTTAATGTCGCTTCAATTCAAGACTACTTGGTGTGTTCGTGTTTTGTGATTTTTTTTAAGCCTTTCTTATCAGACTGAATGTGTTATCTTTACAGAAATAGAATTCTCAATTATGTTCTAATTTATGCAACATAAATTAGTGACAGTTTGAAGAGTTGTCCTGCAAATTCCATTTCATGTCATGTGTAAGAGAGCAATTTAACTGAAGACCTGATCTATAAACCTTGGCAGTTAATGAAAGTCTTTCTTTTGAAATATCTTCTAAGTTCTGCTGATAGCAACACACTTGCTGTGTGTAATCTCTTCCCCCACATGCAGCAGTAGATTATTGCCTGGCAAATGAAGAATAATAACTGGAAATATCAACTGTTTAAAATTCCAATTATTACAGAAAATAAATTGGGAAGGTGAGGTTGGTATCAGTAGCTATATTGCAAAGTTTGAATAACAGAATTTACAGTGACTGTAACTGTGAACTGTAACTGAGCTTTTCAGTAGAATTCAACATGGGGTTTTTTTGGCTTGGAAGAAAGGCAAAACTAACTCAGCAGAAAAACGGTGTCAAAATTGTACAACCTCATGGTTGTGGTAAAGTATTAGTAATAGTAATATACTATTAGTATAGAATAGTAATACATAGTTTAGTATCACTGTAGTATAGTATTATTAATATCGGTATATTCGTGTATATATAGTAGTATAGATAGGTATGTCAGTCTAGGCTAAAGTATTACAAGAGATCAAGAGAAATGTAGTCTATTTTTTTTTCAAGTGAGACATTCTCTGAATGTCAAGATTCAGTCATTCTGTATGTGATCTGTAATGTCAACCAACAATCAGCAGATAAGGCAAATATGTTTTGTAATTCTGGTGCCTTTTCTGTCACAGAGTCTTACTGGCACGTGAAGAGGATGGTATTGAGAATTACTCTAGTGCTATTGTGGAATATATATACTTGGTTTATAAAACGTGTATTTTACTCCCAAACCATCACATTTTATTTAGTGTAAAAAGGAGTGATGTTAATTAGAAAGTACAAATAATAATTTCTATTGCAGTTGTTGTAGAAGTTCTGCTAAATCATTAGGTATTTCTGTGCTCTTTTCTGCCACATACACCCTGAGGGAGTTGTGTTCTCATCTATTTTGTTGGTTTTCATTGTCAGTCACCAGAGGAGCCTTGACATCTTCTTAAGTGGAAGAAATACATGAGGAAACTTTAACCTGGTTAAAGTTATCTCTGGTTCCATTGCTTTGGATTGGACCATGTAACATTGTCTGTGCTCTTGTTCTTGGACAGAGCAAAATCAAGAAACGTGCATGGGTTCTTCATGAGTGCTTGGAAAGAGTTCCAGACAATGCAGATGCTGCTAAGAAGCTGCTTCAGTATGGCTTGAAAGGCACAGACTTGGAGGCTCTTGTGGCTATAGGAAAAGGAGAAGATGGTGGCAGGTTTGGGAAGAGCATTTTTTTTGTTTTCTTTCTAAAGAATGGTGTATATAGTATTTTATAATAATTTGGTAATTTTTTTCTGATCAACCACTAGTGAAAATATTGAGAGGCTTTTGCAGGACATAAGGAAAGGTCATACTTTGACTCAGACTATTCTATAGGTGTTGTGGTGGTTTTGGTCAATCAATGCAATACCAGCACAGATGTCCACTGACACTGTGCCCGATTGGTGAGGGAACCCTCACTGTCCCGGCTAGCTGTGGGAACAGCTTCAGTAAAAAGCGCAGCTCTCTGTCCCAAGCTGTCACCTGCTCAGTGACTCGGAGCTGCTGCTGTGGGTTCTTCTCCCTCTTATCCTGTAAGATGTGGGCTGGCAGCAGACAAAGGCGAAGAAAAGGAGGCAGTCTCAGGTCTGGGGGTGAATCTCAGTTTATTAGGGCTCCGGGGGGAGCCTCTCAACCAAGGGGACCCAGCAGACGAGAGCCCCCGAGCAGGGCTGTACAGTGCATTTTATACAGTGGGTGGAACTGAGGGTGGCAACAATCAACCACCAACCATAAACAGGGAGTGGGGGAATACAACAATGATTGAGTTAACCAAGAGCCAACTAGGTGGAGGGGAGGAGGGACCTCAGGGACCCCAGCCTATCACTCGACACCCTTCCTGGAACCTTCCAGACAAAGGGGAAAGGCTGCCGAGTGACAGACAGGGCCCTGAGGGAGGGGATACAGAAAGTGACATGGGACGGCCTAGAGAACCGGGAGGGGAGAAACTGATTGACATAGGGTTAAACTATAACCTGAACGGAGCATGGGGGACAGTGGATGCAACCATATGTTGCACACTGCAGCAGTCCACAAAGTACCTATATGTTTTACCTCTGTATGTCTGTAAAATAGAGTGTTCATTGTAAATATGTGCCCTGTAATTTCTTCATCAGAAGGAATTTATTATGTCAGTATTTTACTATGAGAATGTTTCTCTTGCTAATTCTGAAAGCTGAAACTAACCCTATAAATGTGTTTTGTTATATGTCTTAACTGTATTGATCAAACAGAATCAAGACACAATAGAGACAATTCTCCTCAGTTTCTGTTTCTGATGGTAGAAATAGAAAGGCTGTGCTTTGTGCAGTCTTCTGTTACCAGTGTGTGCTGTAGAGCTGCTGCCAATCCCACTGCTGGCTATGGAATTTAGAAACTTTTATCAAACTTGGTTTTAGTTTGTTTTAGCGAGGGAGTGGAAACAAGAGTTGATGTCTCTTGTTGGCTTGGGAAGAATCCCTGCTTGATTACAACACAAAAATTCAGTATTTTTCTATAAAAGTGCAGATTTTTAGTCAAAACATAGACAGAAAACTGTTTTAATATGTCTCTTCAAAAATTACTTGACTTTTTTTTTCCTCTTCGTTGCTTAGATTGCTGATTTTCTCTTCCAGATTTATCTTACCAGGGGAAGTGGACATTGAAATTCCCTATGAAGACCTTTTGTCACCAGATGAAGAAATGGATACTAGAAAGGAAAAAGAGGCCAAGAAGCGACAAGAACTGCTATTATCAGTAAACTTCTCAAAGTAAATGAAATGTTAGGCCAGTTTTATTCAGAATTATAGGTTTATAGTAATTCCACAGTTGTAAGAACATAATTACTCTTTTATATATTATTACTACTAGAAAAGTGGTTTAAATTTTAGTTGGCATTATATTTTATCAAAGTTTTCGTTTTACTTAATTTCTTGATATATCCCAGTGCAAAAAGTCATTAAAATGTGTAACCTTTGTCTTCATATGCACATGACATAAAAATATTAACGACAAATGTGAAAATTCCTGTTCTGAACACAGGCTGACACTGGAACAGAAGGAGCTGTGCCGTAGCAGGCTGAAGCTGTTAACTTACCTTGATCGCCTTGAGACCTATGAGGTGAGTTCTTCTGACTTCTGTCACTGTAGCTATTCCTGCAACTTCTGCATCACATCATCTTATCCTTTTTTGTTATTTATTGTGGTAATAGTGTTCATAGCCTTGTGGAAAAGCTGCAGTCTGTCACTGGAGAAAAGTAAGCTGTTTTCTGTTCGAGTACCTGTGTTTCTCCTATTCACTGTTTCAAAAGGATGGCTTGCAGTCCTGAGAGGTGCAGTTGGTCAAAAACCTGCTTAGAACATTCTGTGTCTGCAGGGAGTTGAATTATGCAACAACATGGGATATTGAGTTCAGGCAGGATGACTGTGATTTCCCTGTCAGACAAATTGGCAAGTTCTGTGCAGGTTCTCTAATAGATCTTTGTCTTCCATGAGCTTACCAATGTGAAAGTTTTTAGAATGTCAAACTGTATTTTACTAAGTTTTTAAATTTTAAATTTGCAGTTAGCAATGCACACACTCCCATTATGGCTTTTACCACAGCTCTGTAATGAATGATGTCTAAACCTTAATTAAAATAAGGCAGAAAATTGTCTTAGCTTATCAACCAAAAGTGCATCTGTTTTTTTCATACTGAAACAAAAACCCCAGCATACATTTCAGCATATATCTCATACTTACTCATCCTAGGATAAAAAGATGTGTAGACTTTTTGATGCTTTTGTAAATCTTGCATAAAAAGCAGTCTTGCCTTTTTTTTTTTTTGAAGGAAATCCTTGGAGGGCCTCATGCAGCTGAGCAACATTATGATGGAGAATTCTTTAAGAAGTTCAGAAATCAGAATATTGTACTTTCAGCAAGAACTTATGCTCGGGTATTAATATTTATATTGATAGAATGCAATGTTATTTTGGTGTTACTCTTTGGACTTAAGTGCTTTTTCCTCTTCTTTTTGAACTGGGTTAAATCTCAATGAAAATTTATGAGGTGGTGTCTTTGTTTGATTTTAAATAAATAAATGCTGTGACCCTGACCTTGTTTTCTTTATTGCTAAAGAAAATTTAAAAATCAACTTTTAATTGCATGACCTAAGCTTTCTTGCTCATTTTTAGTCTAAATCAGTCTTAAGCTCTGCAATTTACTGTTCTGTTCTTTAGGAAAGCAATGTCAGAGCCCTGGAAATTTTGTTCACTTTCCATGGATCAGCCTTACTTCCACACAGACAGGCAATTCTCTCCAATTTTCCAGAGACTACTTCACCACATGAGTATGCTTTGCTGTTACCTGAAGCTTGGTAAGGATGAATCAATAGATACTAACTCAAAGAGAGATGATTTTTAGATTAATATATAAATTAGTTTGCATGTATAGGAGTCTGCTCTTGATTATTATCTAGAATCAAGAGCAGGTTTGTCTGTATGGTCTTGGCTTGACCAGTCATCATTTTCTGCTTTACTTGGTGCCATTTGTGGAATCTTTTTGGTCATTAATAGGACTGCCCAGATTTTCACATGAGTAGTACAGGTCTTTAATTTGTTTGTGATAACAGCCAGTGTTAGGAAATGAATAATACAAGTGTTTAGGTCCCTGGAAGCAAATACATTTTTCTGGATTTGTTTTGTGAAGTAATTTAACACTTAAGCAGTCAGCAACTTCAGAATCATTCATCTTCTTGCTACTGATTGTTGATCAACTTGGTAAGGTAGAATTATAAAGAGCTTTAAATACAGACTTTCCTACTGTTTCATTTTAGCATAAAAAGTTATTTTACTGTAAATTTCAACTAAATTTTTATGAGAGTCTTCCTTGAACATCGTATTTATGTTCTATATATTAATTAGAAGAATTTTTTGATTTTAGAGTGTTTCTTGTAGATGCTTCAATTATGAAATTAGTTTTGAAGCATATTGTTCAGTGCTCGTAAAGAGACGGACAGATTTCATTATTTGGTATTTTACAATAGGACTTTGAAGCCTTACTTCAGAGGGAAATTTTTTGGAGGACCTAATAGAATTTTTTTTCGTAGTCTTCCATTATTATAGTTAAGCTTTTCCCTTCAAGGTTTTACCAGTCCCGTTTGGGCAATTCTTCTTTTAGAATAGGATTTTTCAATTCATCAAGTTCCTCTCCTGAAACTTTTCCCAACTTAAAATACTTACCAGTTTTGTCATCTCTGAAGAGAAACAACAGTCTATTTTATGATAATTAATGCTTTCCTTTTTGTTAGTTGGTAGTATTGGGAACACATTTAGTGATTTGGTTAAGGTGTGAAAACACTTTTACCTTATAGAAAAGGATAAAACAAAGACCATGAAGAGAAATTATCGCAGTGTTCATAAAGTGAGTAAAACGTATTCCAGTCTTTCTCTTTCCTTAAGATTTAGAATGTGAGATGTAGGGAAGAATGGTCATCTTAAACGTGGTTATGATCTATTGTTGGTCATAAATGGGCTCCTCATGTTTCTGAAGGGTTATTTGTTCTTGGTTTTGATTTTTATTTTGTTTTGTTGTGTGCTTTGTTTACAAAACTGACTTATGTGCCAAGAGGCAAGATGACAGCTAAAATAAAGCATTTCACTAGTGATCTAGTAGTAAAGATGTGAAGTTATGGGGTAAGAACTTTGTTTTGTCTGCTATTGAAAAATGAAAGTATATATTTTGAATCTTTATTCTCATAGCAGACAGAACTTTCCAGTACTAGGATCAAGTATGTGCAGGTTCACGCTTTTTATCCCCCAACTTGCAGAATAGACAATCCTGTGTGTCTTTTGAAGTTTTTGTCTTTGGACAACTACAAAATGAGGATGAGATCAATGCCTATATACACAAATCCCATATACTTATAAAAACATAAAAATATACTGTATATTTGATATAATCTTTTTCTAAAACTATTTCTCTGTTACAAAACTGATTGCTTGCATTATATTGTTAAATATACTCCCTAAACCAATATTTTATTAATGTATGTATTGATGGCAATATCTATTAATGAGAATAATATACTAACGAAATAGATTTAAGTTGTATAAAGTAAAATTTTCTTACTATTTTAAGAAGGCTTCTGGCAGTTCTTGTTTCATGTGAATCAAAGAGAATTGAAGTGCTTAGTAATTTCTTGTCAGTTTATTGTCCTTTTAGCTCTGGCATTTGTTTTTTAAGGAGTTTATTAGTATGGATAAAATTACTGACATTCTGTAGATATGTTGTCATTGTTATGAAATGTCATTTAAATAACTGTGCTGTTTAGTTTTCTTCGTATTAGAAGACAGTAAGTAGACATAATTTGCTGTAAATTAACTGATTGAGCAAGATTATGATATCATTTATTCATTTCCACAGAATATTATAAAGTTGTAAGCCGTGACTCTAATTAATACGCTTTTGAACAAAAGAAAAACATTACAAAAGTATAAATCCCAGTGTTTTAATTGGTAGAAAAAATGTCGCAGCATTACCACACAGTCTCTTTAGCTTATGTAGCTTGTAATTACTGGGGTCTCAGGACAAGCAGGGAGAGTGAATCAATCTGTGTTGATGAGTTTTGACCTTAGGTAAATAGATTCTGAATCAGGAAAGGACTGTGGTTTTCCTTTTGAAATTTCACACTGTTGCAGTTGGGGAATAGGATGTATCCTTCAGAAGGTTGTTTGTTTGTTTGTGTTTTTTGTTTGTTTTTTATTTTATTTTCAATTGCAAAAAAAGTCTGCTTTCTTGTGATTTCTTTTAGATCCTTGTTTTTCCTGAAACTTCTTCGTTACTATGTCTGTGCTAGCAGATGTCAGTAGGGTATTTGGTTGCTGTGGTGCATGTGATGAGACCACTGACACAGATCAGCGGATGGCATTGCCCCTGTGAGAGTGCAGCCTGATCGAGTGGCCTTGCTTAAAGAACACCTTGTTCATGCCTTGTTGATGCCTTTGTTGCTCAGTTTCCTGCAGCTCAGAGCCCCTGCTGATCAGAAACGATTTTGGTGGAGGTGTCTTCTGTGTCTTCATATATGGCTCTGTGTGTGTATGTGTGTCTAGGATGAAGTACTCTTTTGAATTTACCATATTGTGTCTGTGTACATTGCACACTTGGAGCAGTAAGGGACTTGATTCCCAGCTGCAGCTCTGTGAGGTGACATCCCTGTGGGAATTCACTACGTTGGTCTGTGCTCACTTAGTTCTTCCATCTCTAGGGGAATTTGGAAGAGGAAAACATGAGATTGTATATCAGGTGCTGCCTTGTTTGTGCATGGAGCAGGTGAGGTGGGTAAATAGGCACCTCCATCTACAGCCAGGGTAAGAGCACTCAGTTGCTTGCTGTGCACCTCTCCCAACATGAGTGCACGTACAAGTGCTATATATGAAGAACTTCCTCACCTACATGAAATGTGTTGTAAAGGTTGTGTTATAACTGTTCAACTGCATCCTCCAGTTGAGCTGCTGATAGTAAATTCTAAGTACCTACTGAAAGAAAAGCTTCTTTTTGGTTAGTACATTCTGTAGGCATAAAGCAGATGTTTTTCTTGTACTTGCACGTCATTTACATTAGGATGGCATTTAAAGGGCAGTGTCACAAAAATTCGAGGTCTTGTCAGTCAAGGCAGAACTGACATGACAAATGGAGAAAAAAGTAGATTTTTTTTCCCCTTTTGGGACAGCGTATTAGGAAATACATATATTTTTTTTCCTGTATCTGCTTGTAAAAAGTATCAAATGGTAGATATCCTTTTGCTTCTCATTTTTTGCACTATTTTATAGTTTGGTATCTTTTGGGGTTACCCAGGACAGTTCAGGAATTCTCTAAGCAGGAAATTTATGTTTTCATGAGACTTCTGCAAAAGTCTGTGATTTAAGTAAGCTAAACAGCTCCCTATTTGAGAAAGAATCTGAAATACTAAGACACATTGGTGACTGTAAATTGGTATTGGCTTCAAATTGGTATTGTGATAGATGGACATTACTAAGTAATGTTTTTTTTTAGAATTGGGATTGTAATGTTTCCCTACTTCTTTTCCTATTATTTCTCAGCTTCTTTTATAATGATGGCTCCTGTGTCTTTGCTGTCTCTTATTGGCATTCATACTCTTTCTCAAAGGTCAATCAGATGCACAGACTGTATCTGTCAGGACAACTAGAATGAAGGTGGTAGGAGTTTAGGTATTCAAAGGAGGTGATAGCTCTTTATAATCTCTGTTTTAATAGCTATAGCTAGTGTTCTTAATGTATAGTTAAACTGTTGCCCTGAGGTTTTTCAATGCGATCTAGGAAAACAGTGTTTTACCACCATTATAAATATATACCCAGAGTATTTTTCCGGTTTTTAAAGTTTCTTATCCTTTATACTAGGTTTAACTGCTGTATTGTAACATTACTGCTCACATTTTCAACTCACAGAAGTCTGGAACTTCAAATGTATGGTTCTGTCAGCAGCCATAAGTCTGCTATATTGCACATTGTGCTATAGTAAAAATCTTCCCCCTAAGACAGCAACTTTTTATATGTTGCTGTGTTTTTGCTTCTTAACTTTTTCAAATACTGGTGTTCAGTTGTGACATAAAGTGAATTTTTACTGGAGAGTTGTGGATGAACTCCATTTGCCTGATGAATTGAGATGGGAATGTGGAAATATCTCCTAAAAACTTAGTGAAGGTTTTAAAACCCGAAAATTTCCATGTAGTTGACTTTCATCTGTGAATGAGTGAGTCCTACTAAGAGTTCATAAGCACTTAACTTGGCCTTTCCATAATGATGCCTTTTCCTGAACTAGGTTTTTAGTTATTGCCTGCAGCGCTGCAGTTTCAATAAAGCTCTTGGAGCTTCATCTCTTCCCTTCCTTATATGTGCACGTATAGGTGCATGTAAATAGGTTTGGTAACGGAACGTCCGCAGAACTGTCTAACATATCATCCAGTCTTGTTCATATTATTTTTTTTCTTGTGAAGCTGAACTGCCTTTGTTTTTAGTGTAATTCAGTGCTGTTCACGTTAAAAGAATTAATCACATGGTCCATTCTTTTTTGAATTTGCTTGAATTCATTTGTATAGTGCTACAGTGAAAACAATGGGGGCCTGTGTTTTATATGCATGTCTTTTTTCTTTGCACTAACAGGAAGAAAACAAACAGTTCAGAGGGAGAGTTATTTCAAGGATGTGATCTTACCTTCTACTGTGAAGTAGAAAAAATAATTTGTGAGAGAAAGATTAACTTGTCATGATGATGCTCATGTTCTTTTCTGGATTGACTTCTGGTGGGAGCAGGGATGGTTCTTGTCCATGTGAAAAAATGCAGCAGTGGTTTGGAGGAAGAGAGAGACTCTTCTGCAAACTGCTTGTGTGACAATCTGTGATAACCACAGGAATAGCTCATTATTAGCCAGGAGGCTGCTGCAGACAGTGAGCTGGCAAAAGCACCATAGATGTTGGTTGTGAGGAGTTTTTGAAGAAGAGAATGAGAACTTGAAGCCATGTGGGAGCTGTGGAGAACAGGAACTGTCAGGGAGGAAGGAGGAAGGAGGGAACCTGCTGTGCTGGAGCTGAGTGTGTTCAGCATGGAGGGGGTTTCAGATAGGCCAGTAGCAGCTGTCACACAAATTCCTGTAGCATGTGAGCTGAACTGTGGCTGTGCTGTTTATCCACAGAACATTGACAGGATTTCCTTTGTATTTCTGGCTAATTAATG
Organism: Nicator chloris; assembly: GCA_013400495.1. Taxonomy (NCBI): domain Eukaryota; kingdom Metazoa; phylum Chordata; class Aves; order Passeriformes; family Pycnonotidae; genus Nicator; species Nicator chloris. Next base: position 44,315 of record WAAE01020622.1, read on the forward strand.
CTGGACTTGTCCTGACTTCATCTACCATATGTATCTTTTGCCTGCATAGTCCTGAACTGGAGTTTGGCTTGCCTTGTCCAATCTTCTAATGAAGTGTACTGCTGCCGTTGTCTCATCTGTTTGTTGTTCTTTTACAGGGTTTAGAATAAAATTTCTCCCAGGAACATTCATTATGCTCTATAAAGGTACACTTCTGAAGTAGTATTTTTACAATTTGGTGGCAGATGGCTTTGATCTTACTTGGAGTTCAGCTTTGTCATTAAAATAGCTTTCACAAAATCAAAATGGGCTATTGCCTCACAATTTAATTGTATACATGAAGGAAAAAATGCCCACAGTGAGCTTCTGAACTGTGCTTGTGTAGCGTTACCTGACTTTTCTGATGTTTAGATTTTCATTCTAGCTTGTTTAGGAGGGAAGAAAGTTTCCCTCTCCCCAAATTTTATTAGAGGTTAACCACATCATTAAAACATAGCTTGATTTGTTTATATGAGATCAGTTATAACTTTCTCCTCTGGTGGCAGAGCTGCTTCAAAAGACCTGTCATTGCAGTGTGCACAGCAGGGATTCTGAAGGTTAGTTAACTGTGGCAGCCAAAAGCAGTGGGATACCTTTTCCACGAGTTTATGCAGATCAGTTTTCCCAAAATGCCTGATTTTTAGGTAGCAGCTGTACTTCAGTCTTGATAAATTTGTCACTTCCGATGGATATTTCTGGAAAATGAAGCACTTCTCTCTCTGCCTGCCACTTCTGTATCCCATAGTAAATTGAACGATTGGAAACCTAAAAAATACGTGTAAGCAGTTCTGTAGTTACATTTACTAATTCACTGTTCAGATACTGTACTGAAAGAAAAGAATGTTTCCATGCAATATTAACGATGCAATATGTGTCACAGTTGTTTGAGACTGTATATCTGGGATGGATTTCTTATATTTCATCCTCAGCTATGGAATAATTGTGACATGACAGAACTGTTTCAGAGACATAAGACCTGCAGAGCAACACAAAGTGGCATTGATTTCCCCATTGCTCTCTGAGAAGATACAGACTTTGGAGAAATAAGTTTCTAAATTAAATTAAAAGAGAATATTTTAGTTATTTTATGTATGTAACTCACAGTCTTCCAAATTAGGAAGTAGTGGGTGTTTCTAACAATATTTTTCAGACACGGAGACATGATTTAAAAACACAAAGCAAAAATGCCCCAAATGTACTTCTAAAAACATCAATGCCTTTCACCAAAAGGATACTGTTTCGTAGATGTGTTGGGGCAAATTGCACTTTGCATTCAATGTGGATGAGTTTACAATGGAAAAGATTGAAAGAAAAAAATATTCTGAATTTTCAACTTGAAGAGTCCTGGAGACAGGGCTGTTGTCTGAAATGCTTAAAAGGGGAAAAAAGTGCAAAGTCACACAGTTGGTATTGGTAATGGAGAGAATTGGAATCTGACCTTAAAACTGAGTTAGCCTTTCCTCTTTTGAAAGCCTGTCCTTGGAGAGAAAAATAATCTGCAGGTTTCAATAAATGCTGTTGGTAGGATACAGAAACTACAATAGCATGGACTTCTTTTGTCAAAGAAAAGAATGGGAAGAATTGCTAAGCCAACATAAACAATAGAGTGAAAAGACCAATACAGGAGAAGTCAGCTCATTTTGAAGAAATAGAGTTGAATACCTCTATAATCAGTTTACTGGATTCCAATCATCTTTATTCTACTGTTGAAAAGAAAAGAGAGAAGGGTAAAGGGTGGGGGAGAAGCAGTGGCTCAGGGAAAAATAAAAAATACCTCAAAGTCATGCTAATATTTGCATACAGTTACAGTATGGCACAGCTGATAGTTTCTTTAGTTGGGAAAGAAAGCCACCTGCCAGTGACTACAGTGATCTGTTGCCAGCCTTGTCTGGAATTCTAAGTGCATGGGACTTCAGACTTAACCTGCACGTGTCTCTGACCTCTGTGGGATTTCAGTTGCAAGAACAAACTGGCAGAGTTGTGTAGCACAAGGAGAGTGAACTCTGCCTCCAGTAGCACAGTGTAGCCTGCATCTACAACAGGCTGCCTGTGCATGCTGAATTCACCACTTCATCCCTGTTAGATCTCTGTCTGGTGTGCAGGGCATGTGTGGAGGTTCTGATGTGCCCCCATTCAGCTGAATTTGCTGTAAAGGTGTTGCAAACAAAAGCATGGTAGAAAGATGGGAGTTTTGCCTCTTTTCAGATATGTGTTCATGTCTGAATCTCTTTGTCTCATCTGTATGCATGTTTCTGAATTTTCTAACTGCAGTGGTATTTGGACACCTGAAGTCTTTCTCAACTGACTGGCTTCCATTTTAACAACTACTTCTCCAAGGTTTTGTTGCTCTCTCTTTCTGCATGAGTCACTGAAATGACTGACAAAAGAAATGTGAGGAGAAAAAATAGTCTGTGGTAAAGCGTATGTATCAGTTAAGGACAAACCTTGTCCTAAATGTTGAGATAAATACAGCGTTCTGATCTTTCCCTTTATAAAGGGCTTAGGTACAGGGATCATCCTTTGCTTTTGTCAAGACTGGTTTATTCCAGTCCTTGTATTTAATTCCAAATAAAAGAGTTTTTAATAACTCCTCAGAATGAGGAGAGATAGTAAGGACAGTTGGATACAGTCATGTAGGGGGCAAGAGGGAGCTACATATTTTATTAGTCTTGTTGAGAATGGAGTAAGGAGTCAGCTCTGACTGCTGTGGGTTCTACTAGGGTGTCTGTGTATGTGGTCTGAGCTCACCAAGAAACTTGCCTGTTAAGAGTGACTTTACATAAATGCTGATTCCTACTAGGATGGAAAAATCTTGCAGCTGTATCTTTTTTGGTGGTGTTTTCTTTAAGCATTTAGAGAAGATGGTTTCTGAATCTAAAATTCCTTTCTCAACTTACTCCAGTGATGAACCTGAATACTTTTAAAAAGGCAAATGAAGCCAGAGCAGAAAATACTTTAAAAAGTATTTTCCATGGCTTATCCATACACCTGACTTAAATATTTAACTTTTTCTGCTGTGAGAAGAGAAAAAAGATAAAGATAGACATTTTACAGTCAAGATTGCACTGCATGACAATTCTTTCCCATGAAATGAAAAATATTTTCCTCTCTAATGTTTCACAGTGAGGTCTGTTAATAAGGTTTTATGAAAGAGTTCTGAAGTATGCTTTTAGTGCTTCTGGAATTGAGGTGTCTGGACAGCTGTAGGTTTCACTGCTGCAGAACCTTGTGCTGAAACATGAGACTGATCTTGGTAGGTTTGGCCAGAAGGCAAATGGCCAACAATAGTTTTTAGGAGAGAAAAATAAGTACAGGCAAGCACACTGCAACATTTACTTGACGTTCCTCTAGTGACAAATAACATGGATCTATAATATATGGCTCAAATATCCTCCACTAGGTATTTTCTAGATGTAGTTAGCTTTCACAAGACTTTATTCCAGGAATTCATTCTGTTTTTGAACCCATGTACCGGGTGGTTTATCTTCTATGCCATGCAGCAGGTAGTTAACAGCTTAGCTAAGTATTGTGTAAAACAGTATCTGCTGTTTATTGTAAATGAGGCCTGGTTTTATCAGTATTTACAGTATTATAGGAAGTAAGAACAGTGAAATACTATTTCCTATTTAAGTGAAATGATAACATGAACAACATGGTATCAGTGTTGGCATATTGTTTCTTTCTTCTAAGATTCTTCAATCTGCTCTGACATTTAGAAAAGGGACATCGTACACTTCTTGCCTCTAGTCATTCATATTGCTTGTCTCTGTACTTTTCACCTTTATTTTTATTGTACCCTTTTGAGAAAACAGGCAGAGAGAGGCAGAGTTGCACATTGCTTCATCACTTGATGGATTTTGAAGTTACAGGGAAAGGGGGAAGGGAAGGAAAGGAACTTTCACAGAGGGTAAGGCCTGGGAACTTGAATTGAGTGGGATCTTTCTTAACCATTACTTTTTTTAAACAGTAAACTTTCAGCTTCAGTTGACACTATAAACCTGAGATGTTAGGGAAATTATTTTTAACGTAGTCTGTATGTAATTTGTGACTTCTGCTATCTGGAAAGGATTCTGTTTTAAAGTCTATTAAAAAAAAATATTTGAAGCAGTTGAAATTTGAGGGGAAACCCAAGTGGCTTTTGTGTTATAAGGGATAGGGAAGAAGGTACCAATTTTTAGATGGAAAGAGGGAAATGCAAATTATTTCTTGAAAATAGTTAGGGATATGGGGCGATTTCATGTCTGCAAAAAGAGACATTTCCTAATAACTGTTGACTTTAGGCCGGGGTGAGTAATGCTTGCATAAAAATTAAACTTTTTAGTCTCTAATAATTGTTTATCAGTCAGTAAAGTAACTCAACTATGTTAAGAATAATTGGAGGTTAGAAGCATGTGATTCGTGTTGTTACATAAGCCAGTTAAAAATATGCACGTTTTGCCAGCTTTAATTGTAAACCTTTTGTGCTACTGAATCTGTAAAGAAATGAGTTCTGGATTGGAACTGTATGTCCTGGATGTAACTTCACCACATCTATGGCAACTATGTTGGATATGACAGCAAAATTATGAAGAATGTGTTCAATATAGTATTTGGCAGTACAGGCTTGGGTCAGTAGATTTTTCTTTAACTTTTTTTTTCTTCTTTTTTTTCCCCTTCCAATCTCATGTGGAGGGATCGTAGCATTAGGATTGTGTGTGTGCGTTTTGAGATATCTTGGTTCCTTGTCATTAAGATCTCATTCATGCAGGGGTGGTTTTAAATTTGCATTCTAAACATCTATATTTGTTTCTTTGTAGTAATTTTGTCTTTTAATAATTTGTTAGTCTAAAGAGGAGAATGTTGAAATTTAAATATCTGTTAAATATGTGCGCCTCTTTCCTTAATGTTTTTTGTGACTTCTTTCTCTCAACAACAGTCAAAGCAACCACTGGAGGAACAGCCAACCCAAAGAAAATTTCCCCAAATTTTCTTCTGGGATTCTGAGATTAGATAGGAAGATTTATTCAGGTGGGAAGCTCTTACTTAAGAGTCATGAAAGTGCAGGTAACTACTGGGAACAAGACTTTGCTTTCAGAGTAAATAAAATTAGTGATGTGCTGCAATTTTCTTAAGGGCTCTTACTGTAATTATTTACTTACCATGTGTCTCCCCTATTGCTCCACCGTCAGGTAAATGCATCAGAGACTCTTGCAAAAGCCAGATTTTGAAAGAGGGGTAGGGGAACAGTTTGTGTTTTCTTTAGGAGGATAATGGAATAGTTTATGTTGGAAAAGACCCTTAAGATCAAGTCCAGCTTCAAACCTAACACTGCCAAGTTCACCTCTGAACTATGTCCTTAAGTGCCACACCTCCATGTCTTTTAAATACTTTCCAGGGTTGGAGTCCCAGCCAAGAGGGGAGTAGGAGAAACTGACAGAGAGGGTCAGACATTGTTTTACAGGTTCCTTGGTACTCTTTGGGCTGTTCTTAGTGGAGCTGTGAGAAGGAATGAGACTAAGGGAAAGGCAGGATCTAGTGCACATTCTTTGCTTTCTGATTCTTCAGCCTCTGAAAGTGCTCAAGCCCTCAGGCTGCTTTTAGAGCTTCTGTTGCCAGCTGTTCCTTGCCAACCACTGAATATCTTCTTGCCCCTGTAGTTTATAAAAAAAGCAATTGTTATTTTATTGTTTTACTAATAAATAATCTCAAATGGGCCTGTAGGACTTGACTGCATCAAATAATTTTAACAAAGTGCATTACAAATTTTGGAGATAGAATAATAGTTAAGACATTAGTATGTGAGCTAATGTTGGAGGAAAAACCTATCTGTAATGTGAAATTAGAGTTGTTACCTGAAAATCTTCTCTTAATGTTATTCTGTCATAGTAGTTCTGTTACAGTTTTGCAGACATTTGAAATGGCTTCTGAAATGAAACCCTGATCTGTCCTTTGCTATATAAAAGCTCCTTTTTTTTCCCCATTAAGGAGGTGGGTTCATATTAAAAAACAAAAAAACACCTAATTCCTCTCCAAAGGACAACATCAACAAAGAAACCCCAAAACCAACCAACCAACTAAACAAGGCCCCGTCACATGAAAACAGGAGGTCTCCTCAAACCCTTGGTTAGTCAGAGACCCTCGTGCCAGAGCAGTCTGTCAGTGTCCCATTATGGGGACTCTTCATGGAGTGGTGCTAGGTCAGAGGGCAGTTCTGCACCAAACAGTGACCCCTCCTGGCTCTCCACACCTTTATTCAAGAGTGTTCCCCACTGCCACTGGCTGCCAGCCCCCTTGAAGGACTCGGGCTTACAGTTTATGGGATAACACTCTTTGTTAATAAAATTGGGACAGGTTAAGGTTCCAGGATTGCTGGTGATAGTATCTGACTGCAAAATCATATTCAAAGCAATAGGTATTACATAATATAACAAGCTCTACTCTCTAACAAAAGTTAGCTGGAGATACTCATTCAGTGTGGGTGGAACGTGGTTCTTACCCAATGACATCCCTGTGGGGGAGAAGACAGGTTCAGCCCATCAGCTGATCTTGGAAGTTACAATGTAGTCTTTTCGTGATTTCTCCCCATTCTTAACTTTTATACTATTTCTTGACATTTAAGTGGAGAAATTAGTATGAAAGTATATACTTTTATACCTATTCAGTGAGGGTTGGAGGTACCTTGGAGGCAGGGAACATTGCTATAGTATCTGATGTAACGTTAGGATGGGAATATGCACCAGGCCACAGTTGATGATTCAACAGCAAGACATCTTCCTTTGTCTCCTTTGGGTTTTAGCTGCTCTGTGATTTACCAGCTAAAAGGTAGTGCTGAGTTCTCTGCTCTGCAAAGATTTCAGCAGAGCCTGGCCATGGTGTCTCTGGTCTGCTCCACCCTTCATGTAGTCCCCCTTGGCATGTATTGTGTGGGGGAAATTAGGCACACTGACCTAATTCCATGCAGGGAGAAGCAACTGCATTTTCCTCTATGATTTCCATGCTGTTACAGCTGTGTCTATAATGTCCCACTTTTCTTTAATTCTACCCCCAGTCTTTTCCCCTCCTTCACATCCCCCTGCTTCCCCAAACAAACTAATTAACCAACCAACATTCCCTTGGAATGTCTCCTTAAGGTTGCTGGGAAATTAATGGGAAAAATTTGCTAAGAGATGGAATTGTCTTAGACAAATTTTGTTCTGCTTTCTTTTCTGTTAAATAGAACACAGAAAAGGAGAGCATTATCAATTGAAATACCAAGCTTGTACTGTCTTGATTTTATATTTTGGAAAACAGTATTAATCACACTTTGGCTTTTCTGGTATTTGACATTTCAGCTGATAAAAAGAACTTTTTCACTACAAACTGGGCCTTCCATAATAACTTTCATGTGTATGACATTTGAACTATGACTATATTAATTTAGTTTATGAAGACAGTTTTAAACATTAAATTAGTGGTAAATTATGTTATTTAAGATATAAACAACCTCAGCACCCCTTATCCCCAAAATGTATGGGCTGATGATGAGTATTTCAAAATTAAGAAAGTGGCTTTATTCCTGTTCATATCACAAATGTTAATTTGGAGTTTTCTTTATGAATTATTTTTTAATGATGTTGCTACATGGTGCATAATTATAAAGACAGCCATGGAACTGTTCAGGTGAACTAGAATTGAAAGCAGGTGTTGGTATAGCTCTGACACAGGAATTAGCAGCCTTCCATCCTCACCCCTTCATTTGTTTGACTTCTATGATCTTCACAGCTGTCTCTACCATTTTACTGTTGGATTACTACAGCATGTATAATTTGGAGGGTTGGACTGGCTGTCCTAAAACACAAGGTATTGCTTGCTAATGCACAGAGGAGGGAAAGAAAAGAGTGTCCAGCCTTCTGGGTGAGATGTGTATGGGGCAGGGCAGTTTATGAGCATGCCTTGCTTTGTTCAGTGAGTTTAATGGCTGTTGCTAAATGAGGTCGAGTTACTGATTTTTAGCTTATTGTTTCGACTCTTAAGGTATGGTGAAATTGATTTGTTGTGTTTACTTTTAAGCTACTGAGTTACAGTCCTGCTCTTCAAGGGATGAGAAGATTGTGTCAGTTGTTAGTTTATAAATAGGGATTATCTATGTAGTATTGCTGTTGCTGTTTATTTTCAGGGTCAGGAGAAAATGAATTACATTTAAAATAGCTTACTGTTCTGGTATGCTGCAACTCTAATGTCTCTACTTTGTACATGGTTTGTTTCTTATTTCTACAAGTGCCAGAACCTATAAAGTTCTTCTCTTTCCCATTGATTATATTTTGCATAGCTTGGTGTGGTTTTCCAGTGTTTTATGCTGCATAAACAGCTAGCCTTCTACACCAAGCCATAACTAATCATTCTGGTAATAATCCAAGATGTTCTTAACCTGCATCTTAAACAGTTTTTTTTTTCTTTGACCTCAGTATTTAGAGGATGTTTCACTGTAGAAGTTTGTAGTCAGAAAATCACATTAAACTTGAGAAGATCAGCAGAGCAGGGCATATGTAGTCTCAGTATGAGGATTTGTACCAAAATTTGAACAATTGTATTTTTTTTTCAAGTGGTGAGCATCATAGGTTTTTACTCATTTCAGGCTTTTGTGACAGCATATGAAGTCAGAATACTTGGTGTGAAATAGTAAAAACTCTGAAAGCATATAATGAGTTTTTTCCTTTGTTTAAAGCATGGTCAGTAAGAAAATTTATTAATCTTTATTATTTGCTCTTTAATGGTATAGGTAGAATATGGGTTTGTGTGGATAACATACAGGCAAAACCACACTTGCAAAGCTGCACTAAGTAATGAATCTTAAATACTTGATACTGTAATTGACTGACATGCTTATTATGAATTGACTGAAATATTTTTGTATGATTTGTATTCCATTAATTGAGTGCCATAACAAATGAAAAAGACATGAAATTATGTAAAGGTTCTCTTTTTTGTCATGCCAGCTACAAGAAGGGGACATTGAAAATTCTTCCTTGGAATGAGCAGAAACATCGTGAAGAAGACTGGTGTGAAAAACAAGAATGCAGGTAAGTATATATAAAAGCAAAAATATAAATAATATATTTACTAATTCTTAAAATGTGAGAATTGACCCAGTAAGACTCAGTTATTATTTTTGTACGCACTAACTCAAGTTTTCATCTTTCTTAGGGAGACTGACTGAGCAAATGGAAAGCAGAGGTTGTGCAAACCCAGATCCTCAGTACAGAGCGTTCTTTCTTTCATGATCAGTCATGTTTGAAATCTCTTACTAGTTTAGTAGAGAGGATTCTTTCTTTCATGATCTATCTCGTGTTCAAAATCTCTTAGTTCCTTTGCTGACAAAAACTAACGTTCAGTATGATAGGTTGATCATATAATTTTCTTCAAGAGTTTTAGGAAAAAGACTGATGTTAAGAAAATATAGGTTAAGAAATATATACTTAAACATATCCTTACTCTTTTTTAAAGGATGGTTATTGAACCAACTTTGCAAGATGAAGGCCAGTTTCTGTATGAAATACAACCTGAGTTACTGAAGTACAGGACTATTGACCTTTCTGTAGATCTCGTCACTGATTGGTATTTGAGCAGAGCACAGGAAATTGAAGAATATTCAATGCAGGTGAGAATAGCAGTGAGGAAATGATGATGGCTGAGCAGCCTTCTTCAACAGAATCCTTAACACTCTTAATGCATATTAATAGGACACTTTTCTCTCAGTAATGTACACTCTGTCTCAACTTCATTGTGGCTTTTGAAGTACTTGTTTTTCCTTTTGCAGTGTACTTAGGCTTGCTCTAAAGTTTACTCAGCCAAATAATTAATCCATAGAAATGAGTAAGGAAGCCAGTAGAATCTGTTTCATTTGGTTTACCATAGCAGACAGTAGCTCTTTTGTAATCCATGAAAAGTGTTTACCATTACATTTTATGTTTGTAACTAAGGGAAGGAAAGTTGTATACAGCATGTTGGGAAACCTGTTTTATAACCTGTCACATGATACTGTGTTATGTGTATTGATATGTGTCAGTCACATGTGCCACTGTCATGTCAATAAATGGTACCATCGTGATTTCTTCCTGGCAGTTTCATTGTGTGTCTGTGGGACTACCATGCAGCTTATTTCTGCTGGATTTTCTTTATATGTTAAAAGTGGTTGAAGCTCTGTGAGATAAAGATAAGCATTGCACATAAAAACAGAGCTCATCACTTGTGTGCTCTGGTATTTTATTGCTTCTCAAGCCAATTTAGCTGCATGAAAAGGAGGATGACTGGAAGTATCACTATAGGTTAGTTCTGATGAGTGAGTTCTTCTATTCTACAAGCTTGCACTCCACCAGGGCTCTTTTTAATCATAGTTGCCTGTGATCTTAACAACCAATTAGTGGGTATGGAAATGAAAGCAACTTCCAAGGATCAGTTAAATTATATAAAATACATGTTGCATTCTGCTCTTCCATGTCTGCCTCGCTGAATACTTACTTAAGTGTTGTGTTCTTTGAAATCAAAACAGAACCTTTCATATAAAGCTAGGGAAAAAAGTCACTAGGGAAAAAGACTGTCATTGTTTTTTGGTTTTTTTTTACATAAAATGCAACAATTAAAATTATTAACTCATGGTCAACTAGAAAACTCATATTGCACATCAGTTACCTGACTCTTAGTTTAAAGCAATCCTTCATATTCCATATACTGAGATGAGCTGTGTGTCATGTCCAGAAGGACTAATATTCTAATTTACATGCATCTATACAATGCATCTAAGTTAAAAGCATATAATATCATCCCCCACAATATCTTAATGCAAAGATTAGGCATTTTATATGGTCTTCATAAAGCTGAGAAGGGCAATCCATTTTGAAATATACAGTCCACAAAAAAGTTCTAGGAGCTTCAAGTTGCCTATTAAGCAACAGGGGAATAAAACAGATGCGCAGGTAGGACACAGATTGAAGTTGGTGTTTGGGAAACAGCTGTACAGCAGTGTTTTTTAAATTATTTTTCAGGTTGACTGTGCTCTGTCCCTTGTTCGTCTTGGCATGGAGAGGAACATTCCTGGTCTGCAGGTGCTTTGTGACAATCTGATCACTCTTGAGACAGTGGTTTATGAGACTGATGGTGATCGAACTTTGACTTTGAAGGAACTTCTAGAGATGAAAGACATTGAGAAGCTGAGATTGTTGATGAAGAATGTAAGTACTTTGAATAAATCAATAAGTATACCTTCAAATCCAGTGACTCGGGTTACCCTGGATCCTGTGTATATAAAGACATTGTCATTTTTCTGATGAACCTCCATTTTTAATTCTATAAAAATTCTATGTTTTCACTGTTCCTTTTTGTTGTTGTTGTTGCTGTGTTAGGGTTTATTCCTTTTTCTTTCTTTCTTTCTATCAAAAGCTAAATTTGCTCAGTTTTCTCAAAGACCCACTTTATCCCTGGCTGAGGACTCAAGGTTAATAAATCTTACTTAGAAAGCTGCGAATTGCCTTTTCATTGGCCTTTTTTTTAGGATCTTCAGTATAGCTTTTGATGATGCTGCAGATACAACAATACCGAATGTGTTCCTTGGATTTTTTTTTGTGTCTGTAAATATTGTCAAGCAATTTTAATATTTGCCTCTGCACCAGATATGTGCTTTTATCTCTGCATTGAGCTTGAGTATGGCATTTCAGAATAGAAAAAGGCCTCTTGGAAGGATTGAAAAATAGCTAGAGATGGAACTGGGATCTGAAATTCACTTGAAGAACACATAAGCACCAGAAGAAAATAGGAGAATACTCAGAAGTTAAATTTAATTGTTTGTTTGGTTTTTGTTTTGGTTTGGTTTTTTGTTTGTTTCGTTTGGTTTTGGATTTATGTGGCCACTCATCACTTGTTTTTTTATCTTGCATTCCTGTTGAATTACTGAAAGTAATGCTACTCTTGACATGCTTGCATGGTCTTTCACTCATTCTGAAACTGCAGGAGGAAGACAGGCTTTCCTCATGTAATGGGCTTCACTCCTGTTCTGCTCAGTTTCCCCAAGGCATTGGGTAGCAGAGACGTTGTTTCAGTGCTTCATGATGGAGTGGTCTGTTTGTGATAGGTCAAGACAACTGTTTCAGTTATATTGATCAAAAAAGCTTCTATTTGTTTTTTGCTTTTCGTGCTTGTTTTGGACAATGAAGCTGAACCTGTTTTTATATTTCCTTTCTGTAACTCTGTGTGCTTTCCAGTCCTCGGATGAAAAATACGTGAAGAATGTTTATCAGTGGATGATCCCTTTTCTCCACCGCTGTGAAAACCAGTCCCCTGGTCTTGCAAATGCCCTTTTTAAAGAGTATTTAGTAACATTGGCAAAGGAAGACTTGACTCTACCTCTTAAGATATTTCAGAATTCAAAACCTGCTGTAAGTAAAGACCTTTGTTGATTCTACCAGTTTCTTTGGAAATTCTTGTCCTGAAGAGGTTAATTCAGAAATAGAGTTAGTTCATCTAAGTCAGATCATCCTTCTGATCTTTCCCATTTTCTTGGACCCAGGATTTGTTATGTTTTAGAAAACATTAATTAAAGAGGTTTTTACCATAAATTATAATGGAGCTAAACTGTCCTTGATGACACTATCAAACTAATGTAATAATGGTTCTAGCATAGTAGAATTAAAATTATTGAATGGATTCTTCTTTGAAATAATTTCCTAGTGACCTGTTTAAAGGAAATTCCTGGCATATATCCTTTATGAAAATGGGTATGAAAGAGTTTAATGATCTCACTATTTTTTCCTTGAGGAATTTTACTAGGAGTAAATTTCAAGTTCCTTCCCCCTCTCCTGCCTTCCACAGCAAATATAAAGAATAAAGTGGGGGCCATTAGGATTGAGGTGAGAGTTCAATAATTAAGGGTTAAAGTTGCCTTCTGTGTGAGTGTTTCATGCTGCTTCTGTGGCTTAAATAATTATTCCAGAGCACACAGGCACATATTTGCATGCTATTGAATGTTCTGAGTGTATGGACAGAAATCAAGCAGCGAAGCAGAACTACAGCTCTTTTATGTATGTTGCTACTGTTGTACATATTAAACAACTCTGACAAATGTTTGCAGCACTTGCCTTCCTCTGTCCTGCACCCTCTCCACTTCTCAAATTCTGAAAGGGTATAATGGCATACCACTGTTCTTTCAAGTGTCTGCACTGCAGAAAACTAGCCAAGATAAGTTTTGGGTTGTGACTTTACCAGGTCATTAGCAAGAGGCATTCTAATTGCACCCGAAGACAATTCATTTACTTGGAGTACACATCTTTTTATATTCAAAAGAAAATTAACTGCAGCATTAAAAACAAGAAATAAAAACCAGTGTACTTTCTTTTCTTGTTAGTGTCAGCAAAAAATTATTCCTGATCAGGACCAGCTTATGATTACGGCGTTGGAGTGTATTTATAGCTGTGAGCGAGATGACCAGCTCTCTCTCTGTTACGATATTTTGGAATGCCTTCCACAAAGAGGATATGGGTAAACATTTTCAGCTGGTTATTTGTAAATATTTTAGAAATACTAAATATAGTTGTGAATTAATGCTTTAAAAAGGGTTGTTAAATTACAAAAGGGGAGACAGAGTTACTGGAATATTCTATTCACCTCTGAGCTGCCATGGTTTAATGTGTGTTTCCAAATACTTCTGCTGTGTACATACTCTACCAGTTAATACAGCAAAACAAGAGTTAATGTAGCAGCCTAGACCAAGGTTTCTGTATTGTTTCTTAAACTTTTATAGTCGGATGAATTGAGACCAAGTTTTAGTGCTGTCTTACTGGTTTTGTTACAATAGTGGCATCTTGCACTTAACTTAAAAGCAGCAATATGTCCCTGTGAGAGAGGAGAGATAGAAAACCTATTGAGGGACAAGTAATGCTCAAGAAAGTGAAAGCTTGAAGAGGAGATATCCTGTGATCTGTGAGGTGCAAACTATTCTTCCAGTATCTTTTACATGAAGGAATGAGAGAGCCTGAGAATAGTCTAAGGAAGGAGGATGACCTCTGCTCTTGGGAAACTGAGGGACCCTCTAAATTTTAACAGTCTTTATAGCAAGAAGCCCAACAGTTTTAATATTTCCAAGTAACCATGTATTTGATGTGATGTGATACACACAAGGAGTGTGTAAGACTTACCTTCATATCTATGTAATAGGAATTACAAGAGGAGATTAAAAGGAGTGTGTGTATATGTGTATATTTAATTGTGTGATATCATTGCAGGCCTGAAACGGATCAAACTAACGCTCTTCATGATGAAGTAGATGAACTGGAACAAATTCTTAGGTATTTAATTTTGCTAAAATAAATAGTGTATTCTTAAAGAAATCACTAGGCAGAGCCAAGTACTTTTTATGCTAAGAAACCAATAATTTTTTTTTTTGATGCTGTCAGCAAGATTATCTGTATTTTTTATGTTCAGAACATAGAAATTTTGAATTGTTTTATCTATTTGAATATTATAAATTGCTAGAGATATTTTTCTTGGAATAAAAGTTGGGGGGGTTGTGTTTTGTTTTTTCCTGTTTTCTTTGGGATTTTTTGTGGGGGGCTTTGTTATTTATTTATTTATTTATTGTATTTATTTGGTTTTATTTTTTGTTTGGGGATTTATTGTTTTGTTTGTTTTATTTTTGGTGGGTTTTGTTTGGGAAGGGGAAGAGGGTTAACCTGAGGAATTTGTTTTGGTCTTGATACTCTATAATGCTTTGAGTGATCAAAGACTAAAATTGTGAAGGTATGTCATCAAGTAGTGGTGGTATGGGTTTACCCTACAGTATTACTAATATACATACATTTTAAAAAAAGGAGGTAATGTTACTCTGCCTAATCTATACTGCAAGAGATTTTATGGAGACTGTTTGCATTTGCAGTGCGTATTTTGAGAGAGCTTTAAGAGTGCTGCTGCTGCTGCAGCAGTAGTTTTACAGTTGTATAGGACTGCAAAGCGCTGACTCTGTTTGCAGTGTGTCGGAGCTGCTGGAGAAGCACGGCCTGCAGAAGCCGGTTTCCTTTGTCAGAGACACCAAGGACAATGCAGAGGAGGCACGGAAGCTGATGATCAGGCTGACAAGGCACACAGGTCGCAAGTTAGTATTCCAAGGGCCGTGGGGGAGAGGAGGGGAAGGGCAGTGAGGTAACAGAGCCTGCCTGCCTGCTGTGTGGCAGTAGGGAGCTGTGGTGTTCACCCTGCAGACCGTGTACAGAAACACTTTTGTTGAACTGATGATTAACATGATTGGTGTTTTGGCTTCATTCTCCACAGTCAAAAATCTCTGCCTGCCTTCAATCCTGCTTTAGTATGTTCGTGTTCAAGTAAACAAGCTCAAAATGTGTACTGGCTGCAAAATACTGCGGGATGATGAACTGTGAAAGTTAACAGATTGTAAAAGAGGTCCTTTAAGACCTATTTAATTTTATTGAGAGTGTATAAAATAATTCTTGGGTTTTTTTGGCGTGTTTTCTTGGAATCCTTGTAATAGGGTAATTTATTGATTTTAGGTATTGACTCTCCCACTTAAATTCACGGTATAATTTTTCAATTTTTCTAGTTTGACTCATCCTGCATTTAACTCATCTTTCAACTGTATATGAATTATTAAATAGCTCTTATTATAAGCAGATAAAGATTTTGAATCCTAGGAAAACCAGCCATAATTGTGGGTGATTATTCTTTCTTATTTAAAGCAAATATGCACAACAGTTTATCCATGATGGTAGAGTGGTATTTATATTTTTAGTAGTCTGAAAGCTTTTTAAGACTTTTAGAAACTTTTCTTTAGAAAGATCAAGACAATGCCTCTGTAGGAAAAGTGTTGTTTTTTCCACTTGTGTTGGAGACCCTTTGTTTTGCCAAAGTAAAAGCTAATGCCACATGAGAAAATCACTATTAGTTGGAACTAGCTCATGTACTATAAAAAGGTCTTTTTTTGATCTGAAAGGCTCAAGGTAATGTCAAAAAACATTCATAGTCTTTTTACCAGTAAAAGTTTTGGTAGAGCACAAGAAGTGGAAGCTTTGTGGATAAACAGAGATCCATAGATCCAGAGGGTCAAGAATCTGAATACCACTCAATGTTAAGAAACAAAGTTACAGCTTTTTCTCCTGTGATTGCATTCCATTGATTAGTACTTTGAGACTGCCTACAATGAACAGCACTTTAATGATCCTCAGTTGCTGCTACAGACTTGGTTTTCTCCCTTCACAGGTTTTTACGTTCCCTTTTGCAGTTCCCAGATCAGCAGGAAGATATAATTTCCAACTTCCTGATGTATTATGGAAAATTATCAAAACCTAGTTGGGAGATCTTGGGAAAGATTGCTTAAATCCCTTTCTTATCCTACAGAAAACAGAAAAACCCCTTTGGGTACTGCATTGTTGTCAAACCATTTTATACCACAGACACTGTTTTATATTAATTAATATAAAGGCCTTCTGTCTTTGAATCACTTCTGGTTAAAAGTCTAATTAAATATTGAAATACCATTTGACAAACTCATATTTTTAGTGATGAAATCTACTGCTTTTATTTAAAATTGTTGGAGAAGAGAATATTTAATTTTAAGAAATGTTTGTAGGCAACCGTCCGTTGGTGAGATGCAGTGGAAGGAATTGCTCCAGGATATGTTGGACATGCAGCAGAAAGTCTATAGGTGCTTACATTCAGATACTTGCTATGAGGTGAGTTTTATGTCTTCTTACTGACTTATGTCCCAAGTAAGCTACGTGTTCTTATTTCATATGGTTGCTCACAGGTGTAAATACATTTTTCTGTGTTGTTACTTGGTTGCCCACTGGCTTTTTTACAGTATTTTGTTTGAGTAAAAAATTTCTGGTGTTTATTCATTTTATCTAAAGCTTGTCTAATAAATATCCTGTATATCTTTTATTAAAATTCAACTTTCTAGAAATTGAGCCAACTTTTTGATGTTTTCTTACATAGCCTGTAATTCTGTGTACAAATGTGTTTAGCAATAAAGGCTTCCAGAGTAATGAAAATAAAACGTTATCTTCACTCAAGCATTTCTTAAACATGGAGTTCTGGTTTGATAATATTATCCAAGATCATTATAGGATTATGGACTTTCTGCTGCTTGCAATTGAAGTAAAATTATGTGAGATGAGAAACCTAATTTCATTGAAGGTAAAAACCCTTGCATGTGCATAAAGTCCAAACCTATGTCATTAGTATTTGTAGAAGACAGCTATTAGACAGATGTAGAATTAGCTGTGACATACATTGTTTATTTACATTTTCATTTCAATGTACTGCAGTTTATTACAGATGCATTACTATGTCCCCTGTAATTAGTGTTTATATCTATACAGAAGCAGGTTTTATTGCAGTTGACAGAATTAACTGCTTATGGCTACCCCTCTGATTAGCTCTTAGGAGAAGTTTTGAAAGCAAATTAGAATAAAAAAAGAAGGAAAAAGACAATGCTATTCAACTTCTACATGAGAAAAATCACTCTTTCTCTGTAGTTGTACATCTGGAAAGCTGCAACGTTTAATAGTCATGGTTTTGTGGTGGGCTACAACTTAGTGTACTTAAATTTTTTTGAAGTGCATGTTAAGAAATTGTAATACTAGAGCACTCTGCAAATAAGGCCTTTGCTTTACTCAGATCTTAATGTAAATTTTCTATTAACATTAAATTTTTTTTTTTAAACTTTGAACCATATGATTAAAAAAGAAACACAACAAATGGTTTTAGAAAAAAATATGTTGGAGTGCTGAAAACAGTGCTGTCATATGCAATTATACTCAGTTAACTTCAAAATTGATAAGTTGATGAGGCAGTAAGGGTTTGCAATCCCATGTGAGGTTTGGATATTCTTTTAGCATGGTGCTTACTCTCTTCTTTGTTCATGCATAGTGAATTCTGTCTTCTTGACTTCATAAATTTTGAGAGAGGTAAATGTTCTGTGTGTGATCTTTGAGGAGGAAGGACCAGCTATGATATTTTGCATTTCTCAGTGTTCCACGAGGGTTAATATGTTATGAAATGGAAGATGATCTAATTGTGTGATGTTCTCTAAGAAGCACTGAACTGTTTTCATTTCCAGAGTATGAGATGGTTTGGAGAGGTTCTTCCTAGAAAAGAAATATCTTGAAATAAAGTATGATTGGATAGAGCACTAAATAATCTCATTTATGCCCTCTTTCCTGTGAAAGGTTGGACCAGATGATCTTTTGAGATCACTTCCAGCCTGGGCTCTTTTATGATTCATGGATCCTCTTGAATTTGTTATGAACTTTTAAACCTTTGATAAAGGCCCTGTTGTTGCAGATGTGATATTTCTTGAATGATTAAATTTTTATGTTCTTTTCATTAGGACAATAATGACTGTGCTTAAAAAAAAAGGCAAATTATTTTTGTAAGGAATTGAGATTATTTTGAGTGTCATAAATTGGGCAAAACTTTCTACCTTGAAAGAAATTAGGTGTTTTGTGGCAGATGCAGCATTATATGAGTTTGCATTCTTTGAAGATTGAAGTCTTGATTGAAATTTAAAGAACATCTTACCTACTCAGTTCTAAATATTTTCGTTACTTTAGGAATACAAAATTTCTTCTCTTACATTGTTGGTTTTAAGGTCTTAATACTGAAGTGCCCTTTCAGATTTGTACAGCGTATTAACACCTCAGAATGTAGGTATATTTTGGTGTCTTAAGTGATACTGTAAAAAGAGAGTTAATATACTTTTTTTTTAACTTCCAGTAAACAGAAACTAGCTACTAGTTAATTTTAGCTTTACTTAAGTGTATTGTAGAAATAATTCCCTTTGTAGAAGTTAGATTTTCTGCTTAGACTGAATATATTCTTTTGACTTCAGAGATCCTTTTATTCAAAGGGGTTAATGCTGTATAATGGCCATAAGCTTATTTGAAGCTGCTGCTCCTGAAGGTTATTAAATTACTGTTCTTTCTTTTAGATATTCACCGAAAGTCTTTTATGCTCAAGCAGTGTAGACAATATCCACCTGGCTGGGCAAATGATGCACTGCAGTGTTTGGTCAGTGGACCTACCAAGTTCATCAAAAGGGAAGCCGCAGTACCGAGTCAGCTATGGGAGAAGTGTTGAACTAGTTCTGGCTGCTGGTAGAGAATATTTCAATTCTTCAGCAAGTTTGACTGATAGCTGTATGGAATTGGCCAGGTACATTTACAACTATCATAGACATAAACACAACTGATTTAATGTTGTCATAGCATTTGGGTTTATTTGTTAGTATTCCCCCCCCTCAGCCTTCTATTGAGAATCTTTTTCATAAGCAGGCTCTGGAAATACAGAGTTAGTGTTGCTTTTAATGCAAGGAATTTAAAGTCCCTTTTAATGCATACGAGTTCTTTGACCAGCTTTTCTCCTGGGGTTTTATGGTGCTATTTCAAAATACGTGGCTTATAGCTCAGATACTTGCTATGAATGTGTGACTGTGTGTTTATTCTGTTTAGTTACATGTTTTGGTTCTCTGATTTACCTTCAATCAATTGTTTCATGGTAACTTAGCTTGAGTTTTTGTGAGTGATTATCGTGTGTAGGTCCCCTAGTAGCCTTTGTGTATGAGTTGATTTAGGTAGAATGTGTTTACAGAACCACAGAATCACTAGGTTGGAAGAGATCTTCAAGATCATCAAGTCCAAGCCATGCCCTACCACCTCAACTAAACCATGGCACTGAGTGCCACATCCAGTCTTCTTTCAGACACATCCAGGGATGGTGACTCCACCACCTCCCCAGGCAGACAATTCCAGCTTCTCTTTAGCTCCTTTATTCCACTCCTATTTTAATCTTCCCCCTGAAATATTTGTCACTGTGCCTGAAAAGTCTGATGGGTTCAGATGGGATGTTCAGCTAACATACAATTTCGGTTTTGTCTTAAAATGTGTATTCTTAATTAACATGTGGAGAAAAAAATATGATAGACTGGACAAACCAAATAGTTTCCTGATTTAATGTGTATGGTGAGTTAAGCCATTTAAAATCATTAGATGAGTTGCCATCTTGACAAGCTCAAGACTTGAAGCTCATAAGACTTATGTAGCTCAACAAGACAGAGTGTTGGTGCTGCACCTGGATCTGGGCAACCTCCTCTATTGCTCCAGGCTGGGGGATGAACAGATCCAGAGCAGCCTGGCGGAGAAGGAGCTGGGAGTGCTGTGGATGAGAGGCTGGACATGACCCAGCCATGTGCCCTTGCAGCCCTGAAAGCCAAACGTGTCCTGGGCTGTATCCAGAGCAGTGTGGGCAGCAGGTGAGGGAGGGGATTCTGCCCCTCTGCTCTGCTCTGCCCTGGTGAGACCCCACCTGCAGGGCTGCATCAGCTCTGGGGTCCCCAGCACAGGAAGGACATGGACCTGTTGGAATGAGTTCAGAGGGATGAAACACCTCTTCTGTGAGGAAGATCTGAGGGATTTGGGATTGTTCTGCCTGGATAAGAGAAGGCTCTGTCCTTCCAGAACCTGAAGGAAAGCTGCAAGAAAGACAGAGACGGACGTTTTACAAGGGCATATAGTGGGGCAAGAGATAGTGGTTTCAAGCTGGAGAAGAGTATGTTTACATTAGATATTTAAAAAAAAAATCTTTACTGTGAGGTTGGTGAGGCACTGGAACAGGTTGTCCACAGAAGTTGTGGATGCCCCACCCCAGAAGTATTCAAGGCCAGGCTGGATGGAGCTCTTGAGCAGCTTGGTCTATTGGGAGGTGTCCCTGTGCATGCCAGGGGATTTGGAACTAGATAATGTTTAAAGTCCCTTCCAACCTATGGCCATTCTATGATTTTCCATGTTGATTTTCTTTGTTCAACATGTATTAGTAAAAATACATACACTACCAGAATGCAGCTTGTATTTTAAAAAAATTATCTAAAAGCTTATTACAATAATATACTATTCATATAATTAAAAATATATTTAGAATAATGTGCTCTTAATAATTGCATGCATTAATTAGTCTTCAGAGGAATTTAGTGGGTTTTTTAATAAGCTTTGTTTACTGTACTTAGTTGAGGAAATGGAATTTGTGACCGTGACTCTTAATGTTTCACTTCCAGTCAACTTTTTACAGTGTTTTGCTTTTATCTTCTACTGTATGGCAGTACCAAAGCACAATACTGGTAGGAGAAATATTTCCCAAAATAATTTTCTATTTAAGTACATATACCTTCAATGTCATCTATTAAATTCATTTGAGATCTAAATTCAGGAGGGTTTAGGTGATATGCTTATAACAACTAGTTGAAGGCAATGCAAAAATAGAAATTTGTTAGAATATTTAGCCAGCTATAAGAGAGAGACTGTGCCAAACACCTCCCATGTGCATTGCAAAACTAGTGAGTATTCTGACATTTCATAAGGACAGTAAATTACTGCTGGTGATTGTTCTGTTCTGTTTTATTCACCAGTGAACTTTTCCCACAAGTTTAATTTTGAGTGTTTTCATCAGACTTAAGAAAAATGTGTTTCATTCTTATTTAGGTGCTGTCTACAACTTATTGAAGACAGTCCGAGTGCTGTTCAGGAAGAGCTGGACCTCATTCGTGCTCTGGGTTACCTGGAAGAATTTGGTGTGAAAATATTACCGCTGCAAGGTACTGCATAATTTTATTCTTTATATGATTACTTGAATCACAGGCATAAATATGCATGAGAAATAGTTACTCTTACATAAGCGTGATATGATTAAACTGAAGAGTCCATATACTACCTCCAAGCAGTTTACAGTCACATAGGAAAAGTAATTTTTTAATAGAATTTTTTTAGTTTGTGAGGTAAGAGTGATATCTGCATATGGTGTCTTTGTTTTTTGACTTTTAGCAGGACTTTAAAATGGAGTATCAAGTATATGAAACTCCTGGTGCCTTGAACAGAAATTGAAGTCATCTTTTATTTGCCAAATAATCTGCACTTGCATGTGTGCTTTAAAATAACAGGTAGGAGAGAGATACTTCATGCAGAGGCAGTTTCCATGTCTCCACTGGGCTGTTTCATTGTCAGGTATATAAAACCCAATGACAGTGGAAGAGTTTTATATACAAGGTTTTTCTTCTGATAACATGCTTAAAACAAAATCTTTTGGAGCTCTGAGTCCAGTGGAACAGAAAATTGTTGGACAAAAGTTGGAAAGAAGTTATGATTATGTACAATGAAACTGCATGAACACTTCTCATGGAACTGGCTGAGACGAGCACTGAGCCATGAGATGAGCTGATGATGTTTTACTTCTGGCAGTGTGCAGGGAAATACTGGGATTTATGGAAAGCACTTCTGGTGCTTTCCACTTCATGGAAAATGAAGTAGATATTCTTAGCGGCTATTGATACTTTACTTTGGTGTTCTCCTTTTGTTCTCTTTTTTCCCAAGTATTTGTTCAAGTGAATTGATCCTCTAAATGTTACATTCAGAAATCTTAAAATTTCCAGACTGAGACTGTGTGATTTCTAGATCTTACAGTACTGGCCTGTTGATTTGTAGAGTAAAATTATTTTTCAGTTCATTTGTTCAGCCTGTAAAAAGGTGCATGTATTTTCTTCAATTTTTTTGATTTGGATATGGATGTATCATTTTTAAAAAGTAGTGACATAATACTGCATTAACGGTATGTGTAATAGAACTGATCTAGATTAATTATAATGTGTGAAATCATGCATGTAATTTCATTAATGATCCTTACTTATCCTTCCTTCAGTATCTTTCATGTAAATCAAATTAATCTAATAAGATTAAAATGATGTTTTCAAGTTTTAATGAAAGCCTGGAAATGATGTCTTATTTTGATAGAATGTCATTAAAGTAGCACTAAGGATTAGCTGTTACCACAGCAATAGTCTTTTAGCAATAGACTTTTATTTGCAGTTCTGTGTTTAGTTTTCTGTAGATCTTCCCCCACTTCCATTTTTAGCAAACTTGACAATTTAAGTTCATGAACTGCCATTATGCTATATTGTAGTAAAATCTGGTTTGAAGACTCCTTAAAATAACATGTGAAGTCCATCTTTAAGTGTTTGACCCATGGTATTATATCAGATAACTTTTAGTTAAATTGTATATTAAAAATTCCTGCTTAAATAATCAGTGATTGAAAACATTTTATTGTTGTATACCAATATATGCATGTGGTAGACTATTAAAAATTAAACTAAAAATATGACCTTTTCCTGCTCTTCCATTCTTACTCATTTTAGTCTAATTTCCAGAATTAATAATTTTCATTATAGCAATACATCTTTGCTCTTTTTGAGAGGCCTGATATCCTGTTTTAAGCCCAATCTGCTAATGCAGAGTTTATCCCCATGCAGCCATTCACTCTCACTGAGTGTTAAGTGGAATATCTGCATGATGTTCCTCTGTGTTCTGAGAATTTGCATCGTTTGAAAGCATTACCTTTTAAAGCAGCAGCCTGAAATTAGCCACCCACTAACTAGCTAAATAGAGCACTGGAATCAGTTCATGATATTAAATTATGCAGTTAAAATAATTGTTTAATTCTGGTAAAATCTTTTTTGAAACACAGTGCTAATTATAAGCTGCTCAGGATATGGTTGACAAAACCTGGTGATTTGCAGGCTATCCTTCCACTTCCTCAGGAAATTTTTAAGTAACTTAAAACAAGCTGAAGTGTTTGACAGTTCTTTCAGTCTGTGTGACATACCTTGTCCATGCTAAATAAATCAAATCTTAATGACAACATTATAAACAAAAGTTAATGCCTGTCTTAGCACTCTTACGGGATGCTGCAAAAATTGTAATTAAAAAAAAATGTCTAAAGTGTATCAGTTAATTGTACACATTTAAAAAGAGTGAATGTGAAAACATGAAACAAAAAGGAGTTTTCATTCAGATCTGTTTTCCTCTTTCTGCTCCCTTCACAGCCTGACTTGCTAATGATTGCAGTTGGGTATCCTGTGGTGCTGTTTCAACTTTCTGTTTATAGGTATAGTTGAGGATCTGCATGCAAGCAGCTTTGAGCTGGTTTTCAGATTGTGTTTGCATTCTTATATTCCCCAGCACTCCTCCTGTCCTGTGTTGTTTAAGCAGGAGCACAGCAGTCAAGTTCATTTGTGCAGTCTCTAAACCAGTTCTGCTTTCAACAGTGCGTTTGTGTTCCGATCGACTCAGTCTCATCAAGGACTGTCTGGCTCAGATGTCAACAAACTATAAACAGTCTGCTAAGCTCCTGGGACTGGCAAACCTGCTAAGGGTTGCAGGTAAGCTGTGTTAATAAGACACTGAACTGCAGTGCAGGGAACGTTTACATTACGCTTTAGGACGTTTGAGCTGATCGTTAGAATGTGCATTCAAAGATACCACTAAAAAGTCACCTGGAAGAGCAGTCATTGGGGAGGAATGAGGCATTTCACAAGTGGAATATTTCATGTGTAAAACAGCTGAAATGGTCAGCCACTATGTTCTGCTAATACCTGAAATAAAAAAATGTCCTGTCCAATCTAGAGTTGGAATAAAGGCTGATTTCAGATTGGAGGAGTTGTGGCTGAGAATATCATGTTTTACAGTCAATTGGTAGTACTGAAATTACTGTGAATGTTATTACCTCTGTCAGATAAGGTAGCCTGATTTAATAATAGTTGCATTTATGATACTTGGGGAAAAATAATCTGTAAAGCATGAATTTCAGCTGTTAGGCTTCAGTCTAGGCTGCATGTATCTCCTTTGGGCACTAAAAATAATGCATGAACTTTAGTATTCATTTGAGGAGCTGAACATCTTCAAAGATTGAATCCTGAGGATATTAGGGGGATTTTTAATGGTTTTTTTTATAGCGTGCCTGAAGTATCTACCTTTTGATTTTTTTTTTATTTTTGAAAAATACTTAATCAATGCAGCTGTAAACACAATACTGCTGTATTTTTATGATGTAGAAATAGAATATAGAAATGTAAAATTTATATTTTATACAGCATGGCATATAAAATCAATGCATTCCAGCTTTGTCACTAAAACATGCCTGGCTAATTCTTTTTTCCCCTCTCTATTTGTTAAATCATGTAAGATTTTTTTCTTACATCTTTAGGAGGCTTAGTACTGGCAATTTTTTGCATAGTATTACAAAGAGGGAGGGAGATGTCAGAACTCGAGACAGTTGTGTGAGGTTGAGAACAGAGGTGTGGAATTTAGGCTGTTGACCTCCCAAGATACCTTGGTCCCAGGGAAAGGAGTCACAGGACACAACCTTGCTCTGGTCAGCACAGCACTGCTACATGAAAGGTGGAAGAGGGGAGAGGATGGTGCCATGTTGAGTAGCTGGATCCAATCTACATATTTAATATGTAATCCATTGAAAAATTTGAATGACAGTTGTAACTTCTTGTTCTTTGTTTGTAAGGCTTTTGGGAAAAAGAAAGTCTTCCTTACTGGTTCATTAGACAAGATTACTGTACAGCTCTTTCCTTCTCCTCTCTGCTTTGTCACACTCACATCAAGTTAAAATCTGTGAATTTTTCTTAATATTCTGGGTTCTTTGGGCTAATGCTGCTGCTTTTTGTTTTACCTTCTTTTTGAATCTAAGTGATTCTCTTTGTGTGAAAGAAGGAAAACCAAGATCCAGAGAGATTTCTATAAAGCTTTGTCTAGTAGTGTTATCCTAGTGCCTTAGCTGTAGGATTTACAGTGCCCTGGAATGTACCTTTGAAAAGGGATCAAACTGGTGGCTCCCATCTCCAGAGACTGAAAGATGGCAGTCACTGCACAGTATGTAGAGAACTTTAGGGAATTTGTAGAGTTCATTGATACAGTAGTGTCTGTGTGCTAGTGTTTATAATCACAGAGAGACTTACTGAGTCGCCACTCAGAGATGAAAGAGAGATTTAAGAGATACTTAAAGCCAGATGATGAAAAGGCCCCCCCAATTCTTCTCTTCCATGCACTTACCAGGCTAGAGAAAACCAGAAGATGAATGTGTGAGGTGGTTAATTTTTAAACAGGTGAATGATTTAAAAACTCCTACTTACTCCACTGGTGACATTTTATCTTGCGAGTGTGGGGCTCTCTGACTTCAGTGGTTAACCTTGGGAGTCATGCTGATGGTTGCTCCTATGGTAAGTAGGGAATTTTAGTAGTAAAATTACATTTCAAGAGTGAGTCTTGGTAAGGAATACACTATTTAGAGACTTTTCTCTTACCCTAAATATACAAGTAGCTTGGTCACTTTCAAAGTAATATTTTGGTTATAGAATAACATTTATTTATCTAAAAGGAAAATACAGCATGACAACATTTTCTGTAGTGACTTTCTGTGGTGGGAGATGTGGTGTGGTGGTTTTTAAATTTTGTTTTACGTAAGCAGTTTTAGGCTTTTGCGATTAAAGCCATTTCACTTTCACTGAAGGATAATTAGTTGTATTATATTGTATTGCTTATATTGGAAAGCTGTTATCTGTAGTGAACGTTCATTTACGAGTAAGATATGGATTTGATATGACAATGCCATAGTTGTGAATTTTATCTAAACTTAATTGTTGTAGGAGATGGTCTGTTGAAAACAGATTATTTAATTTTAAGAAACTCGGTATTTTTAAAATGTTCTTGTTTGCTTGTTTTTCTGGATTTGGAAGCTGTAAACAGCATACCACTGTTACTGCAGATTTTTTGTGCCTGACTCTCTAGCCCGTTGACAAGTATCCAGAAGATTACCCAGTAGCATACAAAGGAAATATGATTGTCATAGTTTCAAATCATGCATGTATATGCAATATTTTTCCAAATTATTTAAG
The DNA here is from genome assembly GCA_013400495.1 of Nicator chloris. Classification (NCBI taxonomy): domain Eukaryota; kingdom Metazoa; phylum Chordata; class Aves; order Passeriformes; family Pycnonotidae; genus Nicator; species Nicator chloris. Next base: position 71,070 of record WAAE01020622.1, read on the forward strand.
AGAGGCTGTAGAGCATTACTCTTTGGTTCTCTGTGTACCTCTGACAAGTGACAGAATAGGTAACCTTACACTGAATTTAAAGAGTCTTAGAATTTGAACAGCTAGGTTATTAATACCTTTGAAAACAGATTTTAAGTGTATTGCTGGTATAGCCTTAATCACAGTCTGTAATGAAGAGGACTGTATAATGTGATGGTAGAGATTAAAAACATAAATCGAAACAAGACATAGAAATGGTATTTATGTACCTGTCAACTTGTAATTTAAGTTACTAAGTTACAATTAATTATTAATATTTTAATACTGTTTTTAATATGATGAAGAGTTATATTAGGACTTGGTAGCCCTGTCATAAGTGTGATAACAAACATTAGTATTATTCCACAAATTAGTTCATAGACAAAAGGGCAGATCATGCATACAGATTCTAAGATTTTTGAATTATTTTATTTTAAACTTAATATTAGAAAAGGAAAACTTTCCTTGCAGTTTTAGTACAGATAGTCTTTGTTTGCAGGTGTAAAACTACTGGGGAAGGGTATTGTGATTTCTAACAGCTTATGATGAAAGCAAATGGTTTTGCTGACGTATTTTCGGATGGGTGTGGATATTGAAAAAGAGGATTGAACTTTGTGGACTTAAGGTAGGGTTAGATAAAATGCTACAAGGAGAAAGACTTGATTTTTGTTCTTAACTGGTTTTCACTGCTTACACAATTACCCTGTTCTGTGAGCCAACTTTGCTGTGTAAGAAGGTCTGATTTTATCCTCTGGAACAAAATACTTACTGGTATTGTCTTGGGGAAGGTGATACAGGGAAACCTTATAAATATGATTGTTTAGCAGTAGGTTCGGAGAACATTGGGCCAGTGAGTGAAGTGGAAATGACGGTTACTTTTGATATGGGAAGGGATGCCAGTCCAGGGACAGGATGTTGGGCAATACCAGTGACCAGGCAGAAAAAGGGTCTGCAGGGATAGCAGGAAGAAGGGATTATAGAAATTAGCATAAGAAGGTAGTGCCTTATTTAAATCTAGTAGTAGTCATAGGCTGTATGTAAATTCTATAGGATTTGTGTCTCACACCGGTTGGTTACTGTAAATAGAATGTTCAACACAGAATAGGATAAAATAGACTGTAACAGGAAATTCGCGCTCTTGGAACCCTCTTGGAACTCTCTTGGAACCACGCCAGCAGCTGGGCTGGCAACTGATGGCAAACGCTGGCACCCACGACCCCTGAGAATAAAGCATGTGTTCCATGAGCAACCCCCGTCTCCTGAAGTATATCATCTAACCATCGAGAGAACGAATCAACAGTATTGGTTGTGTATGTTTGAAGTTGTGGTTCCTTCTGTTCCAAATCCACTTTGTGGAGTGTTGTCTTGTGTTTTGTCTGCTCAGTGGAGGAATTTGTTTCAGGGTTTTCCCCTCTTCACTTCCCCTGCCACTCCACCCTGTATAACTACTGATTGGGAAAGACCTGCTTGCTACATCTGTCCATGTTTATGTAAGTTTTTTACATCTGTGTCTATAGAGCATAAAGCATATGCTGTGTTTTATTATATGTAATAGTCTGTAAAATCCTAAGAGCATACACATTTTAATTTAAATTTTAAAAGAACGCATTTATTGTGAATGCAAGGGTAGATTGTACAGAGTTATTATTAAGGAGCTGTGTGAACTATGTACTCTGAATACAGTTTGCTTAGAGAGGAGCACTGAAAGTGAGAACTAGAATTTATATTCATACTTATCAAAGTGAAAATCTTGCTTAGGTAATGATGTATCAGGTAGCTTCTTAATTTCTTTAAAGTATTTAATTAATTACAGTGAACTCTACTTAAGCCTCATGTCACTACCTCTGTAAAGTAAGCCCACAACTGTTATCTTAATTTCACAGATGGGTAAAGTGACTGAGGGAGAATGTGCTCAGCATGACAGCCAGAAGATCTGCACCTGGAGCTGCTCTGTCTCGCAATTCTCACTTAATTTGTGCTCTTTGTTAAGAATGGGTGTAAAGAATTCACCTTATGCAAGTACTTGAGTAAATGTGTGCAAATAAAGTAGGAAAAAAAGTTTCTGTATCAGAAATCAGGAGCATCTTCTCTACTCTTAATGAATATCAGAAAGATCTAGTGAGGGTTGGTCATTATTTCCTTTGTCAGGCTCTCTAGAAATGTTTCCATTCTTCTCTTTTCTCACAACTTTCTATGATAATTTATTTAATATCCACAAGTGAATCTAGTAGCTTTAAACTTTGCTCAGATTCCTTAGTTAAAGGTTATTTTTGAAATCCATCTTTCTTAACACTGACTTTCTTGGAATTAACCATGTAGATGACTTCTGATCTCCTAGGTCACCTAAATCTTGGCAACATGGAATTTCTGAAGTGTATGTACAATGTTGATGTCATTTGACTTCTAAGTTTTAGTGGTGTGATTTCGTTTAGGATGATGTTATTTTATCCACTCACAAATCATGCATCTTACCCAAGATATTTTAATAAGCTTTTTTCTTTATATAACCCAGATTGGATACAAGCTTTTAAAACTTACTTGAATATCCTTTATTTCTCAAGAAAAAAAATTCTATTATTTCTGAGCTTTCATGTTTTTTCTCTTGTTATTTTTATTAGAACCTCAGACTCATTTAGGTTATCTCTTTCCACTTTCCAGTTTCTGAATTTGATTTGAGTCTCTATGTCAGGTGTTCTCACTAAGGCTTGAAGCAGAATTACAATGTAATATAATCAGGTCACCATTTGAAGAATTTTGTCATTCTTGTCTTGGTTTTAAGTCATGGATAGCTGTCAAAATGGCAAGGGAGACAATTTTGATTTCAAAACTTTTCCTTTTATGAGACTTTATTATTAAAATGCCATCAAACAATGTGTTACAAAGCTGAAGCAGTGAGTTTTTCCTGTGTCTGAATAAAAGACAACGACTGAACTCATAACTGACAGTGAGCATTATCAGTCACTGCATGGTTAATGGAAGGTTTGTGAAAAAGGGCTTCACTCAGGGATTCACTGAGTAACCCTGGAGCCGGTGGTGGTTCTGTGCCATAACAGTGAGTGCCAAGGTAATGCAAGTGGTAATGAAGGGAGAGGTGATGAGCAAGTATTCAGTGTCAAGGAAAGTTACCCTTACATTTTATACTGGTGCTTTTGTACAACATGCAGAGACGTATCCTGCTGCACCAGAAGTCCTTGGCTGAAACATTGGGGGTGGGGGACTTGATACCGTACAGCTGCTCAAGCACAGTTAAAGAAACCATTCCTTGGTCCAAGTGTTCTTCCTTTCTTTCCTTCAATCCCACTGATTTTTAAATGGGCATAAATAGAAGTGATTATTTTGTCTGAAGTTTGAGGGGTAATAGTTTGATTGTTTCTCTTGACTTTTCTTTGTGTCTCCTACTTAGTCAGATCTCTCTGTAAGAAGTCAAGCTGTCAGGGTGAAGTAGGCATCAGGATGTGAGTGGCAAGTACGTGTCCCTCGCTTAGAGAAATGACAGTTCACATTTAGCTTGTGACAATAGAAGCACTTCTTTGTCATCTGTAATTGCTTTTGCCCGAGTGAGAGGTTCCCAGGTTCCAGAGGGCAAAATTTTGCAACAGGAGAGCCTTGAATGTGATTAATTTGCATCATTGAGTGCTGGCAGTGTATTGAGCAGGAGGCCAGGAGATAAAATGATGGGAAGCTAACCTGTTCTCCCAGCTGCCTTAGTCATGATGTGCAGGGATTAGGGGAGGCTTGATTGAGTTCAGTAATTAGGGTAACTTCACTTGCCTGAATGTCATTGTAGTACAACTGCTACAGCTTTCCTTTTGAGAAAGCTTTAAAAAGAAATCTGCTTTGTCTGTGGTGATGAATCTGCAAAGTGGTGCTAAAAATAACAGCTATGCAATTTAAGAACATGTACTCTTTAAATGGTTTTGGAAACTGGATCTGTTTAACCTTCTGAAATATTTGCATTTCATGAGTTGTAGTAATACAGTTTCATAAACCAGTGCCCTTTTCAAATGACTGTAACAACACTGACTGCATAAAATTGCTTTTAATAATAGAGGAGAAGCATGAGCAAGAAGCTTGCATTTAAAAAATCCACTTGTTTTTATTCTAAAAATTCTTTCCTAAATGAGTAGATTATTTTTCCTGTGTCTGTTTTGTCACCTTCTCATACAGTGCGTGGACATACATAGTATTTTGAGCACAAGAGTGGACAAACTAGTGCCAGCAAATTGTTCATTCTAAATTGAAAAAAGCTTTAAAAAAATATAGATGACTAGTGGCAAGTATAAATGTTATTTGTATTGACTATAACTGGCACTGAAAAGGAGATGAGCTGTCTCATTAGATTTTCACCTGTAAATGCTGATGTATTGAAATTGAGGTTAGGACGTTTCTCTACAAAGATTCTTGATGAAACTTTAGTCAGAAGGCTTCCATAGTATCTAAAGTGTAACTTTTGATTCATAACTAGGGGAAGAGGAATTGTCCAGAAGGTCTGGTGACTGAGACAGATGTATGGTGTGATAAAATTAGTTTCAGTTCTACTCACTCAGTTTATGAGGTTAGAGATTTTTAAATGCTTACGTTACGTTTTCTGCCTGCCGTGCATTATTTGGAGCCATGAAATGGTGGTTTAAAATGGGTGTTTGTATATTACAAGCAAACAAACATTTCAACTTTTTTCTTATATCACAGTACATAGACTTTATTTTTTTTCAGTGTCAAGATTTTGATGTCACTTAGCTTAAATATCAGTTTTAATCTATGTTTTGGCCATCACACAACTACAATTTTCAAAACCTTCTTTTTTTTCACCTTCACATAACATGCTAATTAGTTTGGAGTTTTTTGCAAACTGTGGTGCCAGTGTTTTTTTTAAATACTAACTCCTTTTATTGGTTCCTTCAGGAAAAACCAGAAAATTTTATTTCTGTTTCAGTTTCAAAAGGGCTTTTCATGTCATGGTATATAGTTAATTCTTAAGAAATAAAGTAGCAAACTTAAGTTGACCATTAATCCCAATTAACTAATAAAAAGTTTGATTTTTTTCTTACAGGAGATGATCAGATGGAGAGAAAAGGTCAAGTTTTAATCCTTTTAGTGGAACAGGCTCTCAGTTTCCAGGACTACAAAGCAGCTAGTATGCATTGCCAGGAGCTCATGGCCACAGGTGAAGTGAATAAATAGGGGATGCATGAGCTGATGGTGGTGGAAATCTGAGTTCTGACTTTTGTCTGACTGTGGGGTGTGGTACTTCAGATTGTTCCATTTCATTAAAATAGCAGTTACATGTCGTTAGTGGAGGTGCACTGACATTGAATAGAGACACATAAAGCAAATTCTGCATGGAATAAGTGTGTACTGAACTACTGGATGTGTAACCTCGGGGCTTTTCTGTATGCCACTGGGAACCACAATTTCTCCTTCTTTCTACACTGTAGCCCTCTCAGACAGTAAAACCATGTGAATGCAGCTAGCAAGAAAGTGCAGGTCTTTTAGAAGTCTACCTTCCTATCAGAACTCTTAAGATTATTTATTTGTACTATTAAGATATTTATATTTGTACTATTTATATAATCTGTGTATGTGACAGTATGAGTGGAGGTGAATGAAATACATGTGTCAAGATACTAAGGAAGATGGGATTTTTGGTTTTTTGGGTCTTTTTTTCTGCTTTGAGAATGAGGGGGAAAAATTCAAGATTTATTGAGATTTTTAAAATATATCAAGTGATATATTTTATACTTCGTTTTTTACAGCCACTCCAGTAAGGTGTTCAGTATCATGCTTTGAAATAAATGATGATTTTCTTATTGTAATATGTAAAAATATGGGCTGTAAGCTTACAGATGGCAATTTTATTATCTACAGTATGATAAAAATTAGTCTTTTATGTATTTAGTCTGGAGCTACATCTCTGTTTTATGGAGCCTTTATGGTTCCTTTGCCAGGAGATGTTAAGCCTTGACAGGAGTACCAGTCTCATCTGATAAGAATTGGGCAGCATCCTCCTTTCACTTGTGATAGAAGTGTATTTTGTGTTCCTTTGTAGGTTATTCTAAAAGCTGGGAAGTGTGCAGTCAGCTTGGACAGTCAGAAGGCTACCAGGACCTGGGGATGCGCCAGGAGCTCATGGCCTTTGCTCTGACACATTGTCCCCCCAGTGCCATCGAGGTGCTGCTGGCAGTGAGCAGCTCATTGCAAACCCAGGTACCTGTTTCTGGGGCTGCCTTCATCCCAGTTCAATGCCTGCCAAAGTAAAGGAGACTTGGGCTTGTTTTCAAGTTTGTTCCCTTAAGTTCTACCTTCCAGTATATTTGTTCTGCTCTACTCTTCTACTTTCATTGTTGTATTTCAGCAAATGAGGTCTCTATCTAAGCAGTTTTGTGTGATGAGTTGGTTTCTCAAGTAGAAGTGTAGTTGTGTTCTCTATCTTTAGTACTTTTAATTTCTTTACTGATTGCCTGATTTAAACATTTTATTTGCAAATGCAGTTGATGAAATTTTAAAATATTTTCCAAGTATTTATACTTTGTAATGCAACTTCATTAAATGGCCACATAAATGTCTATTAAGGGTTTATTCTATGATTTTTATGATCTTTACCCAATATGCAGTGAAATTGTTTTATCACAGATTTCAGTGATGTATGGTTTTAGCAACTACAATAGGCTTTGTGTCTGAGCAATCTTTATTAACTCTGAAATGACTGACTTGATAGAATCACATCTTAGGTGTTGAGCTGATCACAGTATATATGTGAGAACACATAATTGTGGCATTTAAATACAACTTATGTCAAGGTGACACAGCAAAAGTTTTATTGAAACTGAAGGGCAGTAATTTAGGTTGTCAAAATGTTAAATTTTTGTTCACTGTAATTGTGGCTTGGCCTACATACTATGACTTGTTTGAGTTCATAATTGTCTTACTTGTCTAAGAGTTCACAATGTTCTTAGATTTATAATTGTGTAACAGAAACATCTTAGAGGCCTTTGGATGCAGAAGGTAAGAATGGAGGAGAAGGGAGTCATAGCTACAGCACATGTGCAGCCTGATTAAGGCAGCTGCAGGTGTGTAGCCTTTTCCTTAAAAAATCCCCTGAATAGCAGTGGCTGTGGGAATACAGGCAACATGTGAAGGTGGAGGTTCTGTGCAGAACTTCTGCTCACAGAGCCACTGTCCTGTGGAACGCTTGTCTTTGTGGAGTTGCCCAATGCCTCCGAGTCTCAGTTCAGATCATGGATGTTCTCATGACGTTTATTTACCCTACACTGTACAGCACAATACATAAAATAAAAAAAAAATCCTAGCTTGCAGGAAAAATATTGCACAAGATTCATGGAGCAGGGAATGTCATTTTGTCTAACAACTGCAACAACGAGAGGATGTCAGAGATGCTGTGTTTTCTTCTTTGCGTTTTCTGCACCCTTTTCTATCATGGAAGCCTTTACGTCACCATTTCTTGGGTTTCCTGTGAAATCAGTCATAATTCTTCCATTGGCTTATTTGGCTGGCAAAAGATAATATTTATTTTGTGTTTATAGATTCTTTATCAAGCTGTGAATTACCAGTTTCTTCCTTCTGAAGGAGGTGAGAATTCAAATATCTCTGGGCCTTCTTCGTTGATCAGTAAGGATACAGAGGTAAGTTTTAATGTGAATTTTGAAAGTAATAATGACTTTGTTCTACATTGCTCTGAAGAACCAAATTTGAGTTTTTAGCAACATCTCTCTGCTTACTAGGTAAACCAAGCAACATTAGACATATACTACTTTCTGTTAGATTAAGTTCAAGATTTTGCTTATGTATTTATACTTTGTTCGGATTTTTAGTTGCTTCTTCCTACACAGTGTTAGCACCATTGAAAAAAATTGTAAATCCAGAGGCAGGAAAAGTGCAACAAAACTTACGTTAAAATAGACATTTTTATAGTTTGTTTTCTTTCTTTTTTTAAAATCTGTCCTGTGTGTGTGTAGTTTGAATATTATTGCGTGATCTCACACAATAAAAACTTAAATTTGGGATTTTAGTATGTAGTAATATATGTAGAGCAAAATGGAGAATTTGGGGTGTTGGTCAGTTGCCTTTTTGCACCTTCTGCTTGGATTTGGGTGATTTCTTTGATTGGTTGAAGAAGCCTGCAGTGCGGGCTAAGGGGGATGGGTCATTGGGTTAAAAGTCTAAATAATATAGGTGTCATCTTGTTATTGGATAAGTAGCACTTAAAAGACCTTAGAGATAGAAAGTAGACATTTTTCTATGCTGCTAGAGCCCATGCCTTGTGAGTCTGTAAATAGATAAGAAATAATAAACATCCAATTAAGAACTCAAAAATTACATTTCCAGTGTATTATTCATCCTGACATTGGAGAAGAACTAAGAAGCCAGGACTCTAACGCTGTCCCAGTTGCAAAACAATATTTTAAACCTGAAATATATATTGAACCAAAAAATATTTTGAATTATACTTATTTTTCCCCTTAGTTCTGTGCATCATGAAGTTTATGACTTGTTTTTTTGTAATGCTCATATATTGCATGTGAAATTATTTTTATGTGTAAAATTAGAAGGAACGTAGAGTGTTCCACAGGCAGGACAACAGGAAACAAGTCTTCTGTTATTTTTTCTGCTTTTATGTCTACTATTTTATGTCTGTATGTGCAAAATTGCAAGTATTTTTCTCTTTAAAGAAGATGTAATTATTTACCTATTTATGAAAACAGGAATATTTTTCATACTCTTTGAAGTGGAAAATTCTATGTTTAATTTATTCTTTTCCCTGATTTTTTGTTTAATTAAATAGGTGAGTGATAAATCTAGGGGTGACAAGAGGGGGTCAAAAACTAAAGAAATACAGGAAAGAAGAGATGGAAAGGGAGTGGTGAAAGAGGGAAGGAAAAAATGAAAGAAAGAGAAGGTTCATGTTGCATAGGGTGACTTTTTGAGACATTATGTGAGTTCCAGCCTCCTTGGAAAATATGTTCATATTTTGTGTATGGTTTTTACGTATGTACACGTGTCTATGTGTGTATAAATATATATGTGCATGCATATGTATGTATATGCATGCATATTTAGGCATACATGTACATGTATCTATTTGCATATATGTAAAATAAATGGCAGGAAGGAAAAATAGCACTGTAAACAGTATTCACAGGAAGAGGGCCAAGCATTTTGTGTCTGCCGGAATCATCAATATGAAGAACAGGTCTGTTTCATTTCTGGCACAAATGCTTTTTATTTTCTGGAAATCAGTGGTTGCATCTCTCTGTGTGGAAGGTTATTAAGTAGGTGCTAATAAAATTGATATGGGTGTGGATGCTCATGTTTACAATATTTTAATGTCTATAAAAATTAGTCACGCATCACCTTTCATGTGCTGTAGTACTATATTGTAGCAGAACAATTAGACATGCATATAAATGACTCAGAAATTTATTCAAAGGTTTATCAGAGTTGAGTAAACTCACTAATTAACTTCACTATCATTTCAGTTTGCATATTGGAAGCAATTTTCATTATGCTGGAGAATTGACATTCAAAAATTTCTCCAATATAGCTTTCATTCCCCCCAACCCCTTACTTGTGGTTGATTGTCTCTTTAGAATTGGAAGCAGGTAGACAATCGACCTGGCAAGTTTGTATGTTGCTGCACTGAGGTGTATTTTCTTTTTGTTTAATATGGCTCCTTGGCATGTCGTGTTTCAGACCGTTACACTAGGAAATGAAGTTCTGTAGATTTGCTAATTCGTTTGTTTTGTTCTCTCCCAGTTGACTTAATAGGGATTTATAGCTTTTTTCATTTCTTGGAATGACACAGGAGGAAACATAGCCAAAAATTTACTCACTGTATAACTTTTCCTTTGTTACAGACATCTGCAGTGTTAGAAAAGCAATATATTCAATAACTCAGCTTCTCTGACTTCACTGAATCCTATAACTGCAATCCCTGTAGTTACATTTCATCTAATTCCTTGTGCTTCACCTTCATTGTCTTGCACTGAATATTAGTTTCTTTAAAGAAACTGGAAGATTTTTCTCCCTTTTCTTGTACTCCTTTCATTTTCACTTACATCTTGATTAACTTACAGAATCTGTATTTCAGGGAATTGATAAATGTTCTTTCTCACTGATACCTTTTCAAATTGGTGCTTTAAGTGTAAGTTTTCTTATCTTGACTTGATTAAGGTCTGGTATACATATGTTTGGGCACCCTTTTTTCTATTTCATTCAAAATACCTATCTATAAGTATATCAATTTTTCTTTTTAAATCTTAAGTGAACTTTTTCTATCCTTCTTACTTTTGTCTAGCATTGAATTGTTAGTCTCCACTACCATTTCTACCTTTATGTCAACCAAAATCACCAGCTGGTCATACTTTTTCATCAACTTGTTCTTGGTGAACTCTTCCCTAGAAAATTCTAATCTAGTTTCATTTTTATTCAATTTTTCCTCCAAATTTTTTTCCCTAAAACTTGTAGAAATCTTGATAGGAGCTGGCTATATATATATATATACATAGACTGCTTAGTAATGGTTTGTTTAATGTTACTGTCATGCTGACTTCAGCCTAACTTTTCTCCAAGTTTTTGGTGGTCCTGCTCTAAAAGAAATTCATGAATGCTGTGATAAAGATGCACTCTGCTATCCTGTAGGAGCTAATGCATTTGCCCAAACTTTGTGTCAGCTTGTCACCACTGTTTGAACTCATGGAATCAACTTGGGAAGTTAACCTTTGGAAGCTATGATGATTCCAATGCACCAGATTGTTTTTAAGCAAAGTGTTAAGTTTCACCAATCATCATCCTTTTACTTGTGTATGCTACAAATGCCTACACAACTAATCTCATGCTTCTCAAACAAAATATCTTGGTGAGAAGATTAAGCTATTGATTAATGAAAAGCTTTTCAGAATATTATGGTAAAATTATTAAATTCAAATAAAATGCTTAGTCATGAGATGCTGTGTTGTGTATAAGCACAAAACAATATTAATCAGTTGCCTTGTAAGTGAGCTCTTTTTTAAATCTGCATAATACTTAAAAAATGTTTACATCTGTTATAAATCATTATTTTTACATATCTGAATATGAAAGCATAATTGCTCTAAAGTGGCACATCATCTCAAGAGAAATTAAGTTTAAAATTTTTCTGAAAATGAGCTCTTGATAGAAAAGCAGATGTATTTTCTGGAGGAGAATATGTTCAAATTACAAGAATGATTTTCTTAAAGGCTTCTTAAAGAAAATTTCTGATTAACAGAGCATTGGTGGATTTGCTTTTCCAGTTTTCCCAAGCACTGTATTTGAGAAAAGACAGGATCTTTTAGAGCATTTGTTAACATTAAATTGGTAGGTCACACATTTGTATCACAGCTGGTTAGAAATTATTAGAGAATCATGATCAGTTATCCTCTTGTCCTTTAGCTGCTGCCTCAAAATGTCTAGTCCTCTGTCAGATCTGCAGGTGTTAAGCAGCTGTCTTAATCACTGCTGTCTGTCTCAGGCACTCACCAAGCTTGTGTTTCAGCAGCTGAATCAAATGCATTGTGTCTGCTTAAGGCTGAATTATTCTTTGTTTCCAGTGATGTTAGCACCCTGATCAGAGCCTGGACATTCAGTGACTCCTGAATATTAGTGTTGTCATCTTGAGCTGTATCTTCTCCATCGTCTCTCATTTAGGCTCTGGTTTATCATTACAGGACTGAAATTTTCAATTCAACAAGTTCATAGCTGTAACAGACATTGAAAAAAAAATTAAATCCCCAATATAAAACCTTTCAAGGCACAAAAAAAATACAGGTAGATTCTACATGAAAACTTAAGTAAAAGAGACCATTTAAAATTCCTGTTTGGCAATGGAAGTACCAAAAAGAGAAAAGGAAGACCTAATGTCTGTTTTTGAACAGACTTTGTTCTACCTCATTTCATTTCCTTCATAGTCTTGACATATAATGGTTCTTAAAATAAAAAGTGTATACAGCATAGGGTTTTTGCATGTTTTAATCCTTTCACCTCGACTAACTGTTGTTAAAGACCAAAACCAATCCTCAAACCAATGGTATTTTTCTAATTTATTACTGTCTGTTGTGTGGCTTGTCTCAAATATAGTTGGCTTTGTTATTTGTCCTCCCATTAGACTATTTGGAATTATATAAGTGTATGTAGGAGGAAAGGTATGTATACATAAACATATGCTGTATAAATTGTTTTTTTGTATCTGTTTTACCTGTTACTTGAGAGTAACTTGATAATTCAGAATTTGTTGGTTGTCTTTTTTTATACCATTTAAATTCAAGCAGATTTTCAATTTGCTAATTTGGCTGCTGTTTAAGTTGTTGTTGCTGTTATTATTTTGATTTTAATCAGAAGTGCTTACTTTATAAAGGATGTCAGGAAGAATTAATAGAAGAAAATAATTTCCCCCAAACTCCTCTCAGAACCCCCAAAATAGAACTTCTCCCTAAAGATACAATTAAATGATACAATTAAAGTTGCTTTCTTGAGATCTCCAACATTATTTAAGAAATAACTTCTTTTATGAGAGATTGATTTGAGATAGCAAAAAGTAGTAACCTGGAAGTGTTACTGCTCCAGGTACAGGGTAAAATGGCTTCTCAGAAAACAGAATTGCTATTTGTTCTGAAAAAACTATAATTACTTGTAAGAGTTGAAATTATTTTTAAACAAAAGTCAGTAGAGTTTATCTGATAGCAATAGTGCCATAAGCATTCCCGCCTGCATACAAGTTAGCTCGTTAGTTTTCACACTGCTGAAGAAGGTTGATTTAAAGAAAAGTGTTTTGCTCAAAAGCAGTTGACAATTTGGAATTTTTTTTTCTTGTCCTGTTTTGGTTTGGTTTAGTTTTGGTTTATTTTTCCTCCATGAAAAATCAACTAGGTGTCTTGCAGCATCTACTTGAAAATGGTGGCAGAGGGGAATTAGTACTCTCTATGTAACATTTAAAATAAATTACAAAAAGTTGTCTTACTAAGTTCTTAAAGTGGTTTATTTAAAAAACACATGAACAAGAAATTCTCCCCCCAAGCCACCAGACCTAAGATTTTCAGTTGGTTTTAATTTTTCAGAGCAGCAAAAATTCTGATAGGTTGTACTTGGCATGTGCTTTCTTCATTTGGTGAAGCAAGAGCCAAAATTCCCACTTTAGCCAGTTGGTTCATTAGAGATGTGTCTGTGAAATGCACAATATGATTTCAGAAAAGATTAAAACAAATGCTGAAGGACTTAAGATGAACCTGCTACTTCGGTGGTCAGCTTGAGGCAGTAATTTACTATATATGATAGTAAAAGGTACTAACAATAAGGTTTTCTACATGAAATTCTACCTTATTGAAGCTGATGTTTTTCCTCTGAGGTTGCAGTGGGATGTATTTTTCTTCAGCATAACACGGAATCCTTTGGCTCTCATGTTTGAAATTTTATCATGAGTTAGTTAATAAGTTGCAAACTAATACTTCCCATGCAGATATACAGGTAGAATTTTTCTATTTCAATATACTTCAGTGTATGGGGAAATTAATAGTAGAGCTATTAGTGATAAACATATGGTATTTAGGTTTGTTACATGGAGGAAAATATTTGCCTTTTTGCAAAAACAGTGTGTTTACCTCAGCATGCTAATTATATGTTTATGACTGATGGGCACACATTGTAAAGCATGCAATTAACACAAACCTTTGAGAACTGGAATAGCACAGATCAAACAACATGGATGTTCTGGGTATTATTTAAATGCTTTACATGAGGAAGAGCTGGTATAGAGAGCCCTATTTGTGGAACATGTCTCTAAGGAATGGAGTTTTGTGTGAGTTCATAGTAACTGAAGGTATGTGTAGATGCATTGTAGAAGCAGTTTTTGACTGAGAAGAGGTTAGGGTTCTTACATTCTTTTGAGGTGGCTGTTTTCAGTATTTTGTGTGTCACCTGCAGAATTTTAAAGCTTGGTGATACTTCATCACTTGGTCTAGAGATGTATATTTACATCTCTACCATTTCCCCTGTGGAGAATTCAATTTAATTAACGCTACCTCTGTAAAAATACAAGATTGTCTCTAGTATCAACTTTTTGAGTTGTTGAAGATTAGTATACTCAATCCTCACATTTGTAGAGATGATTATTTGAGTGGAAAGATTCAACATTTATGTAGAATATTGTCATTATAAACTTTGGAATTAAAACTAGTGCCGTCTGTGGAAACAAGGGGTGATAACTGAGTAAGGGGCCAGATATTTTGCTTACTTCACAGTGAAACTCCTAAATTGCTTTTAGTTTGTCTTTTGTTTATTTTTGGCAGCTGCTACCAGAATTAATAATCATTCAAATGTGTTATTAATATAGTGTGCCTGAACTCTAAGGCATTTGTTTGGCTTTAGGTCATTAACCTAATTAGAGCAGGAGTCTAACCCTTGCATTGTGTGTTGGATATGTCACAGGATGAAGCCAACATCTCCTCTGTCCAGTCCGCTGATTTGTTGTACTGGACGACATCCAAAACCATGAAGGTGTTGTCCAACACAACTCTGACTACCAAAGCCATGCTGCATGCTGTCAGTGATGGGCAGTGGTGGAAGAGATCATTAACTTATCTGCGACCATTACATGTAAGGGATTGCTGATGGCTCTCCAGATGTTTACACCTTTGTGATACGTTAGTGTAAAAACTCAGCTCCTTTGTAGGACCTGATAACTGAAGGCCTCAAATCAGTAATGAACTACAGACATCACGGAACTGTTTGCAAGGAAATCCCAATGAAGGAAGGGGTCTAAAGCTGTTTTCCAGTCTCTTTTCTCCTGTTTTCTTAGCTTAGTGTAAGAAGGCCTAATTGCAATTTGGCACAACTTTAAAACTTTGGGGAAGAAAGCACAGTAAAGCCCACTCTATAAATGCTGTCATCTTCTATTCAAAGCTGTTCCTTTTCAGTTTCTCTTATTTACTTTCTCTATTTCAGTGACAGAATTTTCTATAATGTTTGTGATACTATTTTTTCTGATACTACTTTTGAACAAGATTTTCTTTTCTTTTTTAAGAATACTGGACTTCATTCAGAACTGGTTTATGTAAGATGACTCCTTTCTTGCTCCCCACTGAATTCATTGATCTTTTCATTTACAGTTGCTTCCCTTCTGCAGTGTTTACAGAATTTTTATAAGCTTTTTTACAACTAGGCTCACCTATACTTATTTTTCCCAGGGCCAAGAATTTGGAGATGTATTAAAAAGTGGGCCTGGAGAAAATGCTACTGTGGAAAAACAAGGCTGTCATCCATTTTATGAGTCTCTAATTGATGATCCATATGTTGCAGAAGTAAGTTACAGTTACAGATCTCTGCAGGGTTTTTTTGGGTTATTATAATCAAGTGAAAACACAGTGTTTTTGATTATAGTTGGGACCTGAAATTCTGTGCCATGGTAGGAAAAAATCCAGAATTAAACAAAGGAAAGCAAGTGGAGGAACGGAATTAGGCAACTTCATGTGATGTAGGTGATCCAAATGAAAGTGCAGGTGTAGAATGCGTTCATCAGTTGTCTTTTTACTTCCAGTCTGAAGTCAGCTATGGAACATACCAGAACAATTCTTCAGAAAGCTTTGCTGAGGTGTTGCTGAGAACAGGGAAACTTGCAGAAACAAAGAGCGAAGGAAAAGACCTACTTCCAACTACAGAAGGTATGGACATATTGTGTGTATTCACTCCACATATAGTAAATACAGAAATATCTGTGGGTGGCTTTAAGTGTGCAGAATTGCACAGAATGATCTGAAGTATTGTCTGAGCGTTTTGCAAGAATTGTGATCTGCTTCAACAGCTCTTGTTGGTAAGAAGTCTTGTTAGAAGTAGCTGCAGAGCTTTCAAGGGAACTGGTGATTTTAAGAGGAGTTGCTCAGCAAAGACTACAAAAATGAAAGTTATCTTTAAATAAGCAGAAAGTGTTACTTGGGAGTTGGCAACAATAGGAGGAATTGTTGAAGGTTTCCTCAGTCTTACCATGTACAGGTAATGGGAATTTGCAAGCCAGGGTGAGTTACTTCTCTGTATGCCTGCATATTTAATTGATCAGATTCTGTGCCACTGTGTATCCAGGTTTCAGTATTGCAGGTTCATTGTAGTGTTTTATTTGCCAATTAATGCTTAACTACAGCTTCTGAAATCATCAGAATTTTTTGTCTTCTTCCGAAATGTCTACATGTTTACATATAGGTTATATTTAATAATTTCTTAACTGAAACAATTTTACTTTTTTTAAAAAAAGACAACAAAAAAACACCTGGTTGTTTATCTTTCCTTTTGGATGTCTCCTGCTGGTTTGAGAAATTAACTGTTTAAATATTTACACACTTTTAGTGTCTTTTAAAGGAAGATATATGTATTATATCTTTTGAAGGAAGATACATGTATTACTTGTGGTAAATTCTGTCATGAAAAATGAGTATGTTAAATCACTTGCTATATGAGAAGTTTCAAGACAGGCTTTCTTCATAAGCCACAAATTTACCCAAACTGCTTCATGAAAACCAGCATATTTGTCTTACAAGTATATGATTCAGTAGTTTGAGATATGTGGTATTTGTACAGATAACCTGTGTAGTTCTAATATAACAACACTGTGAATAAGAAAAGGTTAGCAACAGCTTGTATAAATTGGGTGTGTGCGTGTTTTGTTCTTTACATGCTCTTTTAATGCAAAAAATACTTTAAAATCAGTACTTAAAATCTCATATGTTGCATGCTGTATGCCCATAGGCCTTTAGCTTTGATTCCTGTGTCTTAAAGGGGGGAGGGGGAAGGATTAAAAGGTATTTACTGCTTTCTTAGGGAAAATGATTTAATTGGCAGGTCTGTTGTAATAGTTCCTGGTGGAACTTGAGGAATTGGAACTGATTGTTTACGATTCAGTGACTGCTTTTGAGATGGAAAATTTCAGTGTTAGAGACTTCTGCTTGAAGAAGAAAAGAAATTTTAGAT
>WAAE01020623.1:0-41295 GCA_013400495.1 Nicator chloris
TACACTTCATCTGTCAGACAGATTGCGGCATCTAGCACTAAAAGGAAAAGAAGGACTAAAAAGTCTTGGTAGGTGACTCCCTTCTGAGGGCAACAGAGGGCCCTGTATGTTGACTGAACCCATCCCACAGAGATGTTTGCTGCCTCCCTGGGGCCTGGGTATGGGATGTCACCAGGAGGCTCCCTGATTATTACCCACTGCTGATACTTCTGATTATTACCCACTGCTGATACTCCAGGCTGGCAGTGATGAGACTAAAAGGGAGAGCACCAAGGCAATTAAAAGGGACTTCTTGGCTCTGGGTCAAGTGGTTGATAGGGCAGGACCACAGGTGGTCTTCTGCTCAGTCCCTTCAGTGACAGAGACAAATGATGAAAGGAACAGGAGAATCCACCTTATCAGCAAGTGGCTTAAAGGCTGGTGTCATCAGCAGAATTTTGGGTCCTTTGATCACAGGGTAACTTTAATGACACCTGGCCTGCTAGAGCCAGACGGGCTCCATCTCTCTGTTAAGGGCAAAAGGATTCTAGCCCATGAACTGACAGAACTCATTGAGAGGGCTTTAAACTGGGTCTGAGGGGGAGGGGGATGCAACTAGGTTCTCCAGAGACAAGCCCAAGGGTGGTAAGCCAGAGTCAGGGGTAAAATCAGCAGCGCAGTTGAAGTGCATGTACACTAATGCATGCAGTGTGGGTAACAAACAAGAGGAGCTGGAAGCCATGGTACAGCAATGACGTAGTTGTCGTCACAGAAACGTGGTGGGACAACACACATCACTGGAGTGCTGCAATGGATGGCTACAAGCTCTTGCAGCACAGAGACAGGAGAGGGAGAAGAGGTGGAGGGGTCACTCTTTGTATTAAGGAGGTTCTTGATGCCATGGAAATTGAAACTAATGACAATAAAGTCGAGTGCCTATGGGTAAGAATAAGGGGGAAGACCAATAAGGCTGACATCCTGGTGGGAGTCTGTTATAGACCACCCAGCTAGGAAGGAGAGGTGGATAACTTATTTTATAAGCAGCTGGAGGATGTTTCAAGATCGACAGCCCTTTTTCTTGTAGGTGACTTTAACCTACCAGACATCTGGTGGGAACTCAACAAGGCAGAGAAGAGGCAGGGTAGGAGGTTCTTAAGAGTGTGTGAAGGGCAACTTCTTGTCACAGCTGGTGAGCAAGCCTACCAGGGGAAGGACTACACTAGACCTGCTCTTTGCAAACAGAGATGGGCTGGTAGGAGATGTGGTGGTTGGAGGCTGTATGTGGCACAGTGATCATGAAATTACAGTTTTCAATATTTGGTGAAACAAAGAAGGGCATCAATAAAACTTACACATGGGACTTCTGGAGAACAGACTTTGGCCTATTCAAGAGACTTATTCAGAGAGTTCCTTGGGAAGCAGCCCTTAAAAACAAAGGACTCCAGGAAGGATTCAAAACAAATCTTGAAGGCACAGAAACAGACTGTCCTTATGTGCTAAAAGATGAGTTGATGAGGAAAATGACCAGCCTGGATGGGGAAGGAGCTCTTGAAGGAGCTAAGGAAAAAAAAAGAGAGAGTGTGTCACCTTTGGAAGGAGGCTCAGGTATCTCAGGAAATGTTTAAGGGGGTTTCTAGGGCACGTAGGAAAAAATTAGAGAGGCAAAAGCCCAGTTAGAACTCAAACTGGCTACTTCTGTGAAGGACAATAAAAGTATTTTTATAAATACATTAGTGGGAAAAGGAAGGGTAAGGATAACCTCCCTTCTCTATTAGATGCAGGAGGGAATTTAGTAACTAAAGATGAGGAAAAGGCAGAGGTACTGAACACCTCCTTTGCCTCAATTTCAACAGAAAGACAGGTTGTTTTCAGGGCAACTGTCCTCCTGGGCTGGTGGATGGCATCTGGGAGCAGAATAGCCCCCCTGTTATCCAGGAAGAAGCAGTCAGAGATCTGCTAAGCCACTTAGATGCTCATAACTCTATGGGCCCAGATGGGATCCATCCCACAATGCTGAGGGAGCTGGCAGATGAGCTTGCAAAGCCACTCTCCACCATTTACCAACAGTCCCGGCTCACTGGGGAGGTCCCAGATGACTGGAAGCTGGCCAATGTGACGCCCATCCACAAGAAGGACTGGAAGAAGGATTTGGGAAACTACAGACCAGTGAGCCTGACTTCAGTACCTGGAAAGGTTATGGAACAGATCATCCTGAGTGGCATCACATGGCACCTATAGGATGGCGAGGGTATCCTAAACTCAGCCAGCACGGGTTTAGGAGGGGTAGGTCGTGCTTGACCAACCTGATCTCCTTTTATGACCAGGTGACTTACCTGGTGGATGCAGGGAAGGCTGTGCATGTTGAATATCTGGACTTTGCCACTGTCTCCCACAGCATACTCCTGGAAAAACTGGCAGCCCGTGGCTTGGACAGGAGCACTCTTTGCTGGGTTAAGAACTGGCTGGATGGCCCGGCCCAGAGAGTGGTGGTGAGTGGTGCTGCATCCAGCTGGCAGCCAGTCACCAGTGGTGTCCCTCAGGGGTCAGTGCTGGGGCCAGTCCTATTTAATATCTTCATTGATGATCTGGATGAAGGGATTGAGTCCTCCATCAGTAACTTTGCAGATGACACCAAGCTGGAAGCATGTGTCAATCTATTGGAGGGTAGGAGGGCTCTGCAAAGTGACTTGGGCAGGCTGGATAGATGGGCTGAGTCCAACAAGATGAAGTTTAGTAAGTCCAACTGCCGGGTCCTGCACTTTGGCCACAACAATCACCTGCAATGCTATAGGCTGTGGACAGAGAGGCTGGACAGTGCCCAGGCAGAAAGGGACCTGGGAGTTCTGGTCGATAACTGACTGAACATGAGCCAGCAGTGTGCCCTGGGGGCCAAGAAGGCCAATGGCACCCTGGCCTGTGTCAGGAATAGTGTGGCCAGCAGGACCAGGGAGGTCACTCTTCCCCTGTACTCAGCACTGGTGAGGCCACACCTTGAGTGCTGTGTCCAGTTCTGGCCCCTCAGTTTGGGAAGGACATTGAGTGCTGTGTCCAGTTCTGGCCCCTCAGTTTGGGAAGGACACTGAGTGCTGTGTCCAGTTCTGGGCCCTCAGTTTAGGAAGGACACTGAGTGCTGTGTCCAGTTCTGGGCCCCTCAGTTTGGGAAGGATGTTGAGATGCTTGAGCGCGTCCAGAGGAGGGCAACGAGGCTGTTGAGGGGCTTGGAACACAAGCCCTATGGGGAACTGCTGAAGGAGCTGGGGTTGTTTAGCCTGGAGAAAAGGAGACTCAGAGGTCACCTTATCGCTCTCTACAACTCCCTGAAAGGTGGTTGTAGTCAGGCAGGGATCAGTCTCTTCTCCCAGGCAACAACGGACAGAATGAGAGGACACAGTCTTAAGCTGCACCAAGGGAAGTTTAGGTCAGAAGTTAGGAAAAAATCCTTCACTGAAAGAGTGACTGTGTCCTGGAATGATCTGCCCAGGGTGGTGGTGGAGTCACCGTCCCCGGACGTGTTTAAAAAAAGACTGGACATGGCACTCAGTGCCATGGTTTAGTTGATGAGGAGGTGCTAGGTCATAGGTAGGACGAGATTATCTTAAAGGCCTTTTCCAACCTAGTTCATTCTGTGTTTCTGTCACTCGTCCCAGCCCCATCTGCTGCCATGAGAGCAGAACTGGTTGCTTACAAAGCAGGTGCTTAGAGTGCCCCGAGTCTTGGGGTTGGAGGGGTCCCTCAGCTGCGTGGGTGACAGGGAGATGCTCCTTGTTATTATTCTTTGTCCTGCAAAGCTGTGCTGGACAGAAGTGGGTAAAGACACCAAACAGGTAGCATGCAAGTCTCTTCTATCTGGATCCTCTGAGATTTTTGACTTCTGAATTTAAGGGGCACAAAGGCGGTGACTTTTGGTCACTTTGTGGATATCCATGTGAAGTGATGCTGCTGAATCTGTCTGTAACACAGCAGCAGAGGAAAAAGCTGCTCAGTTCCTCACGTGCATTGATCCTCAGTATCATCTTTTTATAAGGGAGAGAAAAACTGTTTTAAAAGGGATGGGAGGGGGAAAGATGCTTCTGAACTTTCTTCTTTCCTTCTGTCCATTACAGGCAGACCTCTGTGGCTCACAGATTTGCCCACGGAAACTCTCAGATGTTGTCACAGGCCACAGATATTTCTTGGAGATATCATACCACAGCAAGAGCAGGTTTCTTGCTTGGGTTTCCCCATTTTTTTTCAGGAATCATGACTTTTGGATGCCTAAAGCTTGAGTGTCCCCATGACAAGTGTAGAGGCTAGGGAGACATTCATCTGATATGTGTTTGCATGACACTTGAATAGCGTTTGTGTTGTCAACACCTCAGACACACATCCTGTGCACAGGGCAGTGTCCGTGTCCTGTGCATGGCAGGAGGTGTCCTTGAAGAAGCCCTCAGAATGTGGGTTCACCCATGGGTGTATCTGCCCATTCTCCACACTTTGACCACCTTTCCTACAGCCTCCCAAGTCAGACCTTCTTGGAAACAAGTTCCCTGTCCAGCATTGGACTCATGGTGGCTTTGCAAAAACCGATTCCCTTTGGCTTGTGGGAATCTGGAGCATCAGATCCCTCAGCAGACATTGCTTTTAAATCTCTGTCCCATCCATGATAGATATGTGCTGACATATGTGCTAACATTTTAAAATTATTTGCTGGACTCCAAACTCCAGCCCACAGAAGGTGAGTAAATTTCTGAGCTAACTAATTCTCACTGAGAATTCCATTTTTACAGTGGACATTCACAAGGACCAAAAGAGGGAAGCACTCTTTGTAGACAGTGCAGTTTTGTATGGAATTCTCCTCTCTTATTTAATTCTAGATGTCAAAGTGCTACTGAAAAGAACAAACTGAGACCAGTGCCACAGGTGAGGGGAGAAGGCAGCAGCTCAAGCACAGGATTTTGACCCCCAGACAGAGGTAGTCCTGTCTGTGTGTCTGGAAGCAGGGGAATTTTCAAGGTAGGTGAGTCCTTGAGACAGCGTGGGGCTGACAAACAGCACAACAGATTTGTGTAACACAGTACAGCTCTGAAATTCTTCTCCTTACTAATGGTGCACATAGCATGTACTTGGGCTATTAATAGCTTTTCTTTCTGCAGTAAAAGAATATCAGAGGCCTTTCAATGCATAAATTCACCCATTTATCTTCTGGCTTCATGTGACAGTCTTCAATTTTGTACTCCCACTAAAACCATGCACTAAAATCAAACTCTTCCCCTCCCCCCTCCAACTGGAGGCATGACCATCTGCGTGTTTCTGCACATAGTGGAAGGGAATTCTCAGAGGACTCAGAGACACCTGTGGGTCACTGCTGTTTGAATGCCTTCCCTCAGATAAGTCCCTGCATTCCGTTCCTCCTTCAAGAGCTGTTGGCTGTCCTGCACCAGTGAGGACTCACAACAGAAGCCACCTTCCAGAGAGTCGACAGGGTGTGAGTTACATGCTATGTAGCAATCTGTGGAAGAGTGCAACCCCATCTGATGTACATATCACATTACCACTCTGAAAAGACATGACACTCTAATGAAAATTAGATAAGGTTATAATTCTAGAGGCCTGTATTTCTAGAATTCTATGTCTGTGGATATTTAGGTAATCTATCGATATTTGTAGAGATATATACTGCTCTTTCACCTCTTTCCCCACTCTGCTGTCTCTGTCCCCTCTTGTCATGCTGGGGTCCAGGCTGGCAGCCAGGCTGGGCTGAGCAGCACTTTCAGCCCCAGGTCCCAGCTGCCCGCAAATAGCAGGAGTGGAGGGAACCACCGGTGGCACCAGGCACTGATGCCCTCAGGGGCCGCAGGGGTCAAGCCACCGGGGAGCCACTGAAGGGCCGGTAAGGCTGAGAGTACTGGGGTTGTCACAGGGGACAGCATTGCTGAAGGCATGCTGCTGCTGTGGGGGGTGGTGGTGGCACTGAGAGGATGGTGAGGCTGTAGGGGCTGATAGGAAGCAGAGAAACTGAGGAGTCTAGGGGAGCTGAGGGAACAGAGAAATGGCTTGCACTGAGAGGGGTGGTGGGGCTCAGGGCACTGGGGACACTGAGGGGGATGGCAGCACTGTGGGGGTTGATGTGCTTGAAGGGTGTTAAGGGACTGAGGGAGCTGCAGGTTTGCTGAGACTGGAAAGGCTAGGGGTATGGTGGCAGTGAACGGGTATTTCCTTTGCTTCCTAAATCTCTGTCTGCTGTGTTTCCAGAAGAACTGTTCTGCACAAGAGGAAGCAACTGAGGGGAATCATGGGAAAATGTGCCGGCTGCGTTCCGTCTATATCTTGTTCTCTCCATATCTGTATTCAGTTATGTTTCTGTCTATATATAGCTATGTTTCTATATGTCAAGAGTTGTATTTCAAATTATATACCATTATACTTATTTAGTTACAGGTATACTGAGATTTAGATAGGTACTTTAGTATTTGCATATTTATGGTTCACCATGTATGTTGTACATTATCATATACATGGTGAACCATATAATATACATACACAATATGTATATTATACATGGTTCACCATTTGTATTGTTATATTTACACAGACGTCAATATATTTTTATACCATAGATTGTTATGTTTATATATGTATGGAGTTCTATGTAAAGCTGTGTAGAGTTGTACAGTTCAGTTATTGCTTTCTGGATATTTAGATAGTTCAATTGATGTTTGTCTCTTTATAGGTATACATATACAGGCACTACTGTGTAACCCGCAATACATGTGATTGTGTGAACTGAAAATGATATTTGTATCTTTATATATGGTCAGTGCAGTTGTACCAATCTCTAGTAAGCTTTTAAAGGAAACTGGTAATTGCATAGAAGCAGCACGGTCACAAGCACGGTATAATCAACAAAATTTTTAAACTGAAAGGGCTATTGAATTGTAGTGTTTGAAGCAAGTAGCAGACGTCCACCTTAGGATCCAGGAGGATTTTGGCAATGGGTGATGATAGGGGCTGGGGGGAAATAGATCCCCCAGTTCCATAAAGGCAGGGAAAGAAACTATAGGGTTTGGATAGGCAATAGAGCCACACATTCAGGGATGACTCACTGCAAAGGCCTACTAAGGAAAGCTACACTTCCAAGTGTAACTTTGAGAGAGGGAAAGAGACCCCCAACCCAAGAGGACTTCTCATTTCTTTCAGGACACCTTACTTTCCCACACAACAAGCTGACAAACATAAATCAACTCCACATACAGTGTATCAATTCTTCAGATATATTTACACCTATTATTACTTTGGAGTCCAAGAGATCCATTGTACAGTCCATTACATATTTGTAGATTTGCGTACTCTCTGAGAAATTAATTTCAAAATACAGCCCTTAGCACTTTTCAGATAGTTTCAGACACGTAAGATAGAGATTTGGCTCAGCTTCTAAAACCCTTCACAAGCTATCCATCCTCCTACTCCTAGTAAAAATTTTAAAGCATTAGCTTGGTGTTTGAATGCTTTAAAAATCTTTAGTAATATCAGAGATCATGAGAAAAATTTCTTGCTATAGGTAAAACCACTCTGTTTTAGTTTTAATTTACATAAACCAGCATGATATAGGATAACATCATCTGGTTTCACAAATCAATAGCTGTGCTTGTAGAATGAATAAGCATTAGTTAAGGGAACATAATTACCTATATCACCCTGTCAATTGTCTTGTTCTTTTTGTACTTTTTGCTCCAGTAAAAAAAGCCCATAGCAGTATGACAATATTAGAAAAGGAGAAAGAGAGAAAGAGAGAAAGAGAGAGAGAGCGAGAGAGAGAAAGAGAGAAAGAGAGAGAGAGCGAGAGAGAGAAAGAGAGAAAGAGAGAGAGAGCGAGAGAGAGAAAGAGAGAAAGAGAGAGAGAGCGAGAGAGAGAAAGAGAGAAAGAGAGAGAGAGCGAGAGAGAGAAAGAGAGAAAGAGAGAGAGAGCGAGAGAGAGAAAGAGAGAAAGAGAGAGAGAGCGAGAGAGAGAAAGAGAGAAAGAGAGAGAGAGCGAGAGAGAGAAAGAGAGAAAGAGAGAGAGAGCGAGAGAGAGAAAGAGAGAAAGAAAGAAAGAAAGAGAAAGAAAGAAAAAGATATGCTGCATGAGCTCTAGTGAAGTATCTTTTTAGCTAAGCTATTTCTAGAGCTAAGTGGTAAAAACAGAATCACGAACATCTCAGGCTGTAGAATTTTGTATACTGTGTGAAACACGGCGGAAAGAACAACTAATAGCAGTTGTTAGAGCGGTATGTATTTAAATCGACGTCGAGATGCGTGGGGAAATATTTTCACCAAAGACACGCATAACTCCGCAAGAGCTTGCCCCCTTAATAGCCCCCGAGAGTTTACATCTGCATGAAACTGTACAACCCGCCTCATACATATGNTAGCCCCGCTTATCACCATCGAGGAATTCAGATGCTGGTTAGTAGTTTGTAGTATGTCAGAGGATAACAAGCACAGCGTTTGATTCTTATTAAATGCCTTCTAAAATACAATCTAAAATATGTTCTAAAGTACTTATTTAAAATACATTCTATCATATTGTGCATGTTCTTAAGTTCACTATGGAAGATTAGCTAGTGTTTTCAAATCTACGCCTCACTGTGTAGTTCAGTATAAGAAGATTCTGCCTCTGCTCAGATCTGGTCACAGTTCAGCCAGAACCCAAACAAAGCCTGTGTCCAGGAGTGTTGCTGTGGCATGCATCTTGTGCATATAAACCCCTTTGAGACAGAAGATAACAGGAAGTCTGCTGTGCCATGCACTAATACAGCTACTTGGCTTCTGGAACAAAGGGTGAACAGACAGGGTGAGCCTCTATGAGCCTCCAAAAGAAGCATGTACATGTATCCTTGCTTTGACAATATCCAAAGTCAAATAAGCTTCAAGGAATGCAAGTAGCTGTTACTACACCATGAAAACTGAATTAGAGCAATATAAAATTTAAAGGAGGTTGTGTCTTAGTAAAGGTGAACAGCAGAAATATTTCTCTAAGAACATTGAAGAAAAAGGAAACCATAGGTGACTGTTCTCAGAGTCCCAGACAGATTAATGAATACTATGTGACCTACAGTAGAAGCCAAAGGTCTTTTTTCTAGGTTGTGGCAATATACACACTCAATGGCTGTTGAGGCTCAGATTTTTGCTTGGTTTGGGGTTTTTGGTTGGTTGGTTGGGTTTTTTTCAGACATGGTTGATAAAATGAACAGTTTCCTTCTTGGAGTTTTATTTTCCAGAAACTTTCCAATAAAGATAAATCCAAGGGAATCAGTTTGTCTTGTTTGTATTTGTGGTTTTCTTATTTATGTACAGTATTGTATATTGAGCATGCTTTTCCTGAAGAACCATATCACAGAATCACCAAGGCTGGTTCCTGGGTGAAACTTAACGCCATTACCGGTTGTCCTTTCATTTGAGACATGGCAGCAGACCAATCCCCACCTGGCCACAACCTCCTCTCAGGGAGTCGTAAAGAGCAAGAAAGTCCCTACTTTCCTTTTATTCCTATCCTTTTCTCCAGGCTGAACCCCCCCAGCTCCCCCAGCCATTTCTCAGAAGACTTGTGCTTCAAACCCTTCCCCGGGGTCTGTTTCTCTCCTCTGGACTCCCTCCAGCACCTCAAAGTCTTTCTGGACATGAGGAGCCCAAAACTAAACAAAGGATTTGAAGTGTGACCTCACCAGTTTTGAGTACCAGGGGGGATGGTCCTGCTGGCCACACTATTGGTGACCCAAGCCAGGATGCCATTGGCCTTCTTGGTCCCCTGAGCCCACACTGGCTCACGTTCAGCTCTGCCAGCCAGAACCCCCAGGTCCTTTTCCCCCCGGCAGCCTTCCAGCCACTGCCCCAACCAGTAGCACTGCAGGTATTGTAACACAATGGCAGGACTTAGCACCTGGCCTTGCTGAACCTTTATCACTCGGCCTCAGCCTAGTCTTAGGAGTATACGTTTACCAGAAAGGAGAAATAGATTGGAAAAACAAACAGCCTGAAAGCAGTATTTTTACTTACATCTGAGATGTGCTAAGTTCCTCCTGTTAGCTTCTTAATGACATATTCAAAGGGAAGTTTACCTTTGGATGCTCAAAAAATATCCTGACATGATGGAACTTATCTTCTCCTGCAGATTCTTTTCCTATTCTCGCCCCGGTGAGGTCCCCTGCTCTGTCCCGGTGTTTTGTCACCGGTGCTCTGTCCCACTGGTACTCCCTGCTCTGTCCCACCGATGTCTCCTGCCCTGTTCCCGGCAGTGTACCGATGTTGCCATTCACCCTATCCGGCCGTGTCCCCCGTCTGTGCCGGAGGTCTTTCCCGTCCCATCCCTGAGCTGTCCCTGCCCTATCCTAGCGGTGGCCCCTTTTTTGTCCCAGCGGTGTTCCTGACCCACCCCGGGTGGGCCCCCTCTCTGCCGGCGGAGTCCCCTTCCCCAGCGGTGTTCCCCACCCTACCGCGGGGTGTTTCCTTTGCTATCCCGGCGCCGTTCCCTGCCCTGTGCCGGCAATGCCCCCTGGCGGCCTCTCGCGCGGCCTGCCGGCCTCAGGGCGCGGCTCGCTGTGCGGACGCACTCGGCCCAGAGTGACGCAGCGGCGGCGGCGCTGCCCGCGGCGGGTGTCTCGTTGCCGCCAGGGGGCGTCGGGCGCCGGGGCCAGCCGTGACGGACAGCTCAGGCAGCCAATAGGAGGCGGCGCAGCGGGAGGGTTGGGGCGGAGCAGCGCGGGCGCAGCTGCCGCCATCCCATCGGGGGTCTTCGTTTTGTGCGTGTCGCGTCACGTCCCCCTGCCGTGGCTGCGGCCGCGCCGCTGGAGCAGGAGGCGGTGCGGGGAGCACCGAGGAGCAGGAGGAGGAGGAAGCGAAGGGGGAAGCTCCGTGGAAAACGTCTCCCACCTGCCCGCGCCGCCGCCGCCTCATGCCGCGGCGCCGTCCTGCCGCCGGCCCGGGGACCTGCATGGCCGGGCATGGGGAGCGCTGCGCCTTCCCGCGCCCCCAGGGCTGAGCCGCCGCTCGCCGCCCGCCGGCTGCTGCTCGCCGCGCTGGGACTGCTGCTGCTGCGCGCAGGTACCGGGACTGTGGGGCTGGGAGGGACGAGAGCGCAGCCGGGTGTCCGCAGGCGCGAGGAGCTGCCGGGCCCTTTTCCTTCAGGTAGAGCCTTTCAGGAGGAGGGATTCGCGAGCTGGGCCTATGTAGTCCAGAGAGGAGATTTGGTTAATACGTATAAATATCTCCATCCGAGAAGATGGTGCCAGACTCTTTCATTGGTGCCCAGCGACAGGAAGAGGAGCAATGGCTGTAAACTGAAACACAAAAAGTTTCACCTCAACATGAGAAAGAACTTCTTTGTATTGAGGGTAGCGGAGCACTGGAACAGGCTGCCAGGGATGTCATGGTGTTTCCCTCTCGAGACATTCAGACCCCACCTGGACACCTTCCTGTGCCACCTGCTCTAAGTGATCATGCCTTGGCAGGGCGTTGGACTAGACGATCCCCATTGCAGCCCTAAAAATTCTGTGATTCTGTGATTTATTTGATAACTTGACAGACTTGCTCAGCTAGACTGATTTATTTGTGATTAAAATAATATTACGACTACAACTGAAGGGAAGTAAAAGTTTTGATGTGTTGAAAGTCTGGCTCTAAACCCAGCATTCTCTCTGTCATTTTGACCCATTTGACGTGGGTCTTTTTTGTGTATCTGAAAACCCAGGAGCTGATTGTTGTTAGGGTTTGGGGTCTTTTTTCTGTATTTTGCAGAGATACATGTAGCTTGCACAAAGAAATTTTCAGCTTGCTTACAATAGTCATGGTCATGTTAGCTGTAGGTGGAGAGTTCCTCATTCTACTTCATGTTGTCTTGGGATTTTGACAGCTAGGAGATTTATGTTAGCTGCATATCACTGGCAAAACATATTGCCCTTATAAATTTCTGGTTTGATGTTCAGAGTAAGTCATATGAGTGCTGACTCTGGAAGGCAAAGAAATTGCTGATATCCTCTCATCACCGGGTGCATTGCAGAAAGCAACTATTTGAAAATGAAAAATGCTGTTATTCAGCCTGTTTTCCACTTCTCACAGCTCAGGAGTTTCTCATAGGTACATTATGTTTTGCCTTTTGTTTTTTAATTCTTCCATGTGTCTTTTTCGGCATTTTTGTGGCATTCAAAACCCACTGTATGACAGGGAAAAATTACAGATAAATGTTCCCACAGATGAATTTTAGTAGATGGTTTTGCAGACTTGGACAGCTGTTGCATGAAGTTGTGACATATTCTTTATGAAGGTCCATTTTTTCTTTGGAAAGCAGGAAATTCGATCTCTCCTAGATTGGGATCCTCCTGGTTTTGACCTGTGTAAATAGTGTGGCTCTGTTACCCTTAGTGTGTCTTGTTCGTTTGATTTTTGCTCCTGGTAAGTTCTTTGGTAAAAGTTACCTTCAGAATGCCATTGTTAACTGCCGTGAGAATCTGGAAGGTTTTCAGGTTGTACCTGTGAGAACTGTGGAGGAGACAACTGTAAAACTCCAGTTTGCGTGCAAGGATGTTAGCTGTGCTCTTTTATGGAAATGGGGTAAAGTCTGGTTTGTTCATGCAAGCTGAACTATGTAGCAGTTGTATAAATCTGATAAGTACTTCAAGCTTTGTAGGGAGAGAGTTTCTCTCCCCTTGTCTTATTACTGAATTATGCTCTGAGAGGTACAGCTGCTGCAATATACAGGTGCATTAGCTGAAAACTTGCATTTTAGACAGCTGGGTATTTTCCCTGTTTTTTAGTCGCAAAAAAAAGAGCAGTGAAGCTTTAGCTATGGCAGTGCCAGGGAAATAAAGCAAACTGCTTGTCCACATACCTACCATCCTCCCCCTACCCTGGTCTCTAGAAGAGAACTTGATTTTTACTTTATTCAGTCTAGTTTTTGTCTAAACATTTTCAGACATTTAGACATGTCTGAAATGAGAGCACTGAAAGACTAAATGGAGACTTCCTTATTGCATAAGTGATTAATTGAAACACACAATTGCATCATCACCTCGGTATCTAGAAAGAAATGTTTGATTTACGCTAGACAGGACCTAGTGCTTTTAATTTTCATCTAGACAGTATGAAGTAATGGATTAAGGCATCATGAGTCCTGTCATCTTCTGAGATATTCTCCATTGCTATCTTTCTATCTTTCAACCTCTTTTTTTCTAAAATGCAATGTCTCCCTAACGGGTGAGCACTTTAAGTTTCTTTCAAGTTGTTTTCTATGGTACTTGTGGGAGTGGAAAGGGGTTGCCACCTAAGAAGTTTGCTTTATGTCTTTCTGCTGTCTATTTTGTGCTTAGGTGACTGTCAGCTGCACACATCTTGTGGAATCCAGAAGTGCACCGCTGATTTTGTATCCTTCACTTCACATCTAAACGCGGCTCTTGAGGACTTTGATTTGGAGTTCTGCAAGGCCCTGCGGGCATACTCTGTGTGTACCTATCGCAATTCCAAAGTATGCCGTGGAAACCTAGTCTACCATTCTGCAGTGCTTGGGATCGGTGATCTCATGACCCAGAGAAACTGTACCAAAGATGGACCCACATCCTCCACCAACCCTGAAATGACCTATGATCCTTGCAGTTACAGTGGCCACACAGAAGCAACAGAACAGCGGGGGCAAGAGAAGACTCCTCCTCCTACTTACCTGTTTTGTGGCTTGTTTGGGGATCCTCATCTGAGGACTTTCAAGGATCACTTCCAGACGTGCAAAGTGGAAGGCGCTTGGCCCCTCATAGACAATAACTACTTATCAGTGCAGGTGACCAATGTGCCTGTGGTTGCAGGATCCAGCGCTACTGCTACAAACAAGGTACAGATTTTTCTGTGCACTGTGCATGCATGGAGAAGTAAAAGGCCAAGACAGTTAAGTAAGTCATTTAGTCCTTACCAGTGAAGAGGTGTAGCAGCTTGAGAATCTTCTGTGCAGTAGTATAAAAAAGTAAAACTCTTAGCATATTCTTTAATGAGCATTAAACAAAACAGGTTCTTTTCTTCCCTCTGCTCCTGCTCATTGTAAGAAAACCTGTGCTTATCATCACACAAGCGTAAGGATACTGATGTAACACTTCAAAACAGTTATTAATTATTGTACCTCTGTGACTGCCTCTGCACTAGTTAGAAATTTAAAAAAGTATACGATACTTTGGGTTGGAAGGAAACTTAAGAATGGAAAGAATGTATGTCTCTGCTTTTTATTAATTTTCTAAACTTCACAGCTACCCCAGTAGAAAACAAGTAATACTGTGAATGGCACAAAAATCTAGTTACCAAAACACTGATGGTCCAGAGCAGGAACAAGAGGGCAAACTGCAGAGACCTGAGAGGAGGTAGCAAGCTAAATGCTTGTGACAAGGACTTACTACTTTGGCTTTGCTAAAGAAGCAGTGGCCTTAACTTGTGGCAAGAATATTAAACACTTGTTGAGACAGGCAAGACTTAAGATTGCACTCCTGTCAGATACTTGAGGATCTAGAGTAGGAATACATGCACTGGTATTTGATAACTCATGCCATTTCTTTAACTACAGAAAAGTCCTTGTTTCTTCCTGCTGTATGCAGGTAGCAGGTGTGTCCATCAATTACTTAAGCATGCATTTGAAGCTGATGCTGTCACATACCTCTTTTGGAGTGAAAGGGCTTTTTTTTAAATTGTGGTAGTGTAGTTCTTGTATTGTCAAGCTACATCAGGCTATATATACAAAGCTTCAAGACATTTACCAGAGAATTCTCACTGCGTTGTTAAGCCTGGAAGTAAGTTTTTTTAGTTACTGGAGTTATAAGCAGAAGTTGTCACAGTAGGTTAGAGCCTATGCATCTTCTTTGGAGTTGGCTGGGTAGTAGTATTAATATAGGAAAATCAGTTTTACTGTTAAGTTTGTGCTGGATTCTGAAGTATTGGCTAATGGCAATGCTTGTATTAGTGAAAAGAGATTGGACTGAAGCTCTGAATTACATTTTCTTAACTTGAGCCAGTTGCAAAAGCAGTCTTCATTGTGAATGAGCTCTGAAGGTGTATCAAATAAGGGAATGAGGCTAACGTGAGTAAGCTTTGCAAAAGAGACTTACATCCCCTGCAATCTCCTCCAGTGTCTTTTTCTAAAGACTCCTAAAGAAGTGGAATAAAGCAGCATTTTGTAATCTGCAGTAAGCTTTATCCTCATTTTTGCTATACTCTTGCAGAATTTTCTTTTATTTCCTTGGTCCTGATAGTAGTGGAGGAAAAAAGTTGAGACTCTTGTATACAAATTGTATGGGGGACTAGGGTATGGTTGTAGTAGACAGGTGATCTTAAGTTTAGCCACATTCTGAAAATGATTGACTGTGGTAGCACATTATGCTGCTATACGTCTTTTCAAAGAGATAAAGAGGAGAACACCAGTAGTAAGTGTATGTACATACTGAGGGAAAGTATGGTTTTAAAAGGTGTGCCTTCTGTCTTTATTCTCAAGAGGGTTTTTTTTTGTTGTTGTCTTTGACTTGGGTAAAGTGGTTTTTTCGTCTCTTCTGGTAATCCCTGTCATTGCCCAAGTGCAGCTAAGTGTGCAGAAGCAGTTAAATAAAACAAAACATATGGTTTATGATACTAGAAATATTTCTAATGCTGCTGTATCTTAGATGCTGCACAGTCTTTGATTTTTGTCTTTTTTTTGGCAGATAACAGAATTTAGCACACCTGTTGCAGGCAAGGAAGGTTGTTTGAATGTACAAGTGACTTAGAAGTTTTAATATCTCTAAAGCATGCCTTTGACTCTTTCTAGTAGGAGCAGGCTACTATGAATGAAATAGAAAAGGCGTGTTAAGCTACACTACCACTGCTAATTTCATTCCTGTAACATTTTCCTCTGCAAGTATTCCACTTTGACTGTGGTTGACTATCTGCTGCTGGATGTACTTAACTGATTTTGGCCACACGTACCTTAAAAGACTTCTAAAGAGCTACACTTCAGTGACGTTTATCTGTAATCCCTAGCTAAGAGCATACCAATAGGTCTTCTACCTTCATCATAAGTTTTCAGACTGTTTGCTTTTGTTAGTCTGGCTGTTTTTTCATTGCATGTATTTGAAATAGATGTCTAGTAGGAAATAAAAACAAAGGTATATGCTGAACTTAAATTGTACAGGAGCCAAAGGAAATACCAACCTATTTAGTCTACTCTAAAGCAGGCCTAATGAAAGGAAGGACAATAAGAGTAGGAGATTTAGTTTCTCATGAATGCATTTTTAGGGGAAGTGATTCAAGAAACGGTAGAAGCAGGATGGCTGATCTTCAGCCTGTTGTCCTTTTGAAAGGTGCAAACCATCACTTGCCCTTGTGGGGAGTTAGTACTTCACACTTTTATCCTAGCTTTTTTGCCGTACCAGTCTTTGAGGGAGTTGGTAGTGGAGGCAACCTTATGTGTGAAGTTTTCTTCTCTTTCCAAAACCTAAGAGACTATGGGAACCCCAGTAGTCTGAGGACTATCAAATAAGTTCTAAAGGACAAGAGGATGCCAGGAGGACACTTCAAGTAAGAATGTGAGGAATAAACACATGTTATTTCTCCTCTACCCCTCACTGCTCATCTGGCATGAAAGTACAAAAAGCAGGAAAAATTTCCTTGAATTCCCTAATTGGTAGAGCACATCTTGTGAGAGTTGTGTACTTACTCACAAAAATGCTCTTGAATTTGTTTGTAGGTGTTTTGCACATTTGTGTAACTCATAGTAACTTTTTCACTGTGAACAAAGCTATTTTATGTTCTGTGGTCTACCTGAAACTTTGAAACTCCATTTTTTTGAGCTTGTCCGATATGCTTATGCCTCTTGGCATAGAGTCCTAGGGCCTTTGAGATGGAAAAAGATTATCAGCAAGTAACTGGGGAACTGAGTTTAAGCTCTTCTTTCTTTCTCTTTCTGACAGACTTTTCTTTTTTCTTGTATGGATTTTGAGTAGGTCACTGGCATTACTTATGTTTAATTTCTGAGCTCTAGATAAAGAGTTTGCCTGTCTTGGAAGTGGTTTTGCAATTCCCTGAAAATAAATGTCTGTTACAGGGAGCAGGTAGGAAAGGTATTGTACAGTGCATTAAACAGAACATTGAGGTTTTAAAAATTTTATTTACTGTGTGCTTTATTTGGAGGGGTACAAAGTCTTTATAGCCTTTTGCTGCTGTGACATGTGTTCTGGGTATCATTAGAGTAATTGTCCCTGCATAGCAAATGAGGTAGAGATGCTTGGGCTTGCCAATGGAAAGCTTTCCTTCTTGGAGGTGTCTTCTTGTTTGCTTTAATTGGAAATGCAAGTTTACCTGTCCAGGTGTTTTATAGAAGATAGCTTGAAGGTGAGAGAATTAATTTAAGGATACAGAGAAGGAAAGAAAAATACAGAGCATTTTACTCTAGTGATTTATTTTGTATAAACAAAATGTGATGTATTTTGTGATTTATTTTATAAACCTTGGAGTCTGGGAATTGGTGCTATCAGCAGGGTAGAGGAATATGGGGGACAAATGTTATTTTACCCAGAGTTATAACACTTAAAATGTCTGTTTTGTAGCATGGTTTCAATTTTTGCAGGAAATCATTGTGGAGTGAGCACAGTGTAATAGAGAAATAACTAAAAGGTAATTGGAAGGTAAATGTTCTAAATGTTTTAAGAAGTAGGAGGATCAGGTAACTTGTCACGTGGCATTATTCTTTTCATCTTTAAGGATATTTTGCTTAAGGTAGAGATAAATGTCTTATTACGCAGAGGAGCAGTTTTGTTGGAGGTTGCAGTAGAATGACTTAGGTTGGAAAAGACCTTTAAGATCATTGAGTCCAGTTGCAAATTGTCAATTCCACCACTAAAGGTGATCCCTAAGTGCTGTGTCTACATGCCTTTTAAACATTTTTGGGCGTGATGACTCAAGAGGCTGGGAAGCCTGCTGCAGTGTGTGATGACTCTTTCAGTGAAGCCATTTTCTCTAATATTCAATCTAAATCTTCACAGCACAGCTTAAGGCCATTTCTTCTCATCCTGTCACTTGCTATTTGAGAGGAAAGACTGACTCCCACCTGGCTACAGCCTCCTTTCAGAAAGTAGTGAGGTCTCCCTTGAGCTTCCTTTTTCCAGGCTGAGCACTCACAGCTCCCTCAGCCTCTCTTCATCAGGCTTGTACTTCAGACCCTTCTGAGCTCTGTTTCCCTCCTCTGGACTCACTCCAGCACCTCAGTGTCTTTCTGGTTGTGAGAGGCCCAAAACTGAACACAGGATTTGAGGTGTGACCTCAGCAGTGCTGAGTACAGGGTACAGTCACTGCCCTGTTCCATCTGGCTACACTTTGGCTGACCCAAGCCAGGATGTCCTTGGTCTTCTTGGCCCCCTAGGCTCACTCTGGCTCATGTTCAGCAGGCTGAATGACCAGCATCCCTAGGTCCCTTTCCACTGGGCACTTTTTCACTCATTCCTTCCCAAGCTTGGCAGTGTTATAGTTGGTAATGGTTGAAGTTAATGATGTTAGAGGTCTTTTTCTAGCCGAACAATTCTAGAATTCTGTGAAATGCATAGTAAAATAACAACATGTTATCATGAAGGTATGAATGATACCTTCATCATTCTAATTGTATTGTGGCACTAGGGAAAATGAGTACAAGAACTCAAGCATTGAAAGTGTTGCTTTTGTTTAAGGCACACAAGCCAGGCACCTTCTACAAGTATATTAGGGTCTTCCCTAGAAACGGCAGTTTTACAGCTTAGTAACACCATGTTTGAAAGGTTTTGCATGTGCAGTAGAATTTAAGAAAGCTTTGTGATCAGCCTACTCATCAGTACTGACATCAGTCAGAGTGGGAGGATAAAGCCCAAAATGAAATGTGCCAATTTTATGTGTGGGGTTTGTTTTGGTTTAGTAATCTTACTATATCTGATGTTTGTTTGTTGTATCCTCAGTAAGCCTCTGGAAACCTTTATTTTCCTCTTTCAGGGTGCCTCAATGCAGAAGAACTCTGTATATGCCCAAAGAACAAGGCTGATAGACTGATAGTTTCAAAAATCTTTCTTTATGCAAAGATTTTGGCATGTGGATTTTTCTATCCTAAGTTTAGAAAGGGCAGCTAATCTCTAGTCTGTAAACAGTACTGCATAAGCAGCTTTGTGAAGGTGTTTTTGAGACCCAGACAGAGTGAGAAGTACTGTAGGTACATAAACATACATAACACGTGTTGAGTTTGTTAGAAATAACCATTTTCATTTTTTATTGCTCTCTGTTACCTTGAGAATTTAAAGGAGAGAAAGCTCTGCAACGCATTTTTGCTTCATCTTCATTTGCAGCAGGTTCTGGAGTGTCTGCCAGTACCAGGCATGATGTTGAAATAGGACTGTGTGATAAGGCAAAGCCCATGCAGCACTCTGGTTTTACTGATCTGGGCTGTGGATTAGATGGATGTCACATGACAGACAACGTAATATTCAAAATCAGTGTCTTGAGCTGTAATGTTTAAATACAAATATGTCCTTGGAAAATCTTAATGGTCTCTGTTGATTCTCTGTTTGAAGTGTTCTTGCAACATAGGAGGCCTTTATTCATCTAATAGTCTTTCAGCTCTCATTCAACATCCAGTGTTATTGCTAATCTTAAATTAGGGTGAAAGCTTCTTATTCTTGCTCTGTGTTCTGAAACTGTGTGCATTTAATTCTTGTAAATGAGGGAGTTCTGGAGAGAACAATTTGGTAGCTGCTTCCTGATAAATTTTGCCAGGTGCCTTGCTTAAATGTTTTATCAAGCATCTTGTTCAGTGTCTCCTTAAAACAATGGGACTTGGTTTTGGCTCCAGGCTTGTTCAAGAGCCAGGGAGACTTAGAGCTTTACTTCAGTAGGTGTTGATGCCTTGGGAAGGCTGACCTGGAACAGAGACTGGAGAGAGCTAAGAGAATAAAGTAGGTATTTAGTAAAAGGCCTGTAAGGGTACACCTTGGGCAGTACAAGAGCCTGGCCAGGGCTACACCAAGATGGACTTTAAATGACTGGTCACGAGGTTTCCCACTTTTATAACTCTTGGTCCATTTGCATATTGGGGTAAATTGTCCAATTACAGCTTCAGGTTATGAAGTTCCATCCTCCTTGTTCTCTTCCCTCAGCCCTCTGTTGTTTATGCTTTTTTGGGCCTGAAACTTCTAACAGTTGTCCTTGGTCTCAAGCTGGAAAGGGATTGTTTTGTCTGCCTACCCTGTAGAAGAGAACTGACTAACACTTGATATGAAGCTCAGAGCTACACATCTAGGCAGCACAGAATCTGAAAAATAAGAAAGCTAAAACTTAAGACATCAGTGTGTAAATCATTCTTTCCTCGCAGAACAATGCAAACACACTCAAGGAAATAGCAATGCTTCATGGAGCAGGCTGAGATAAAGTCTGTTTCATCCCAACTGTGTTACACAAAATAAAAATACTTTTACTGCTTTATGGCCTGAATTATATGCAGAAATACTAATCACTTGAGAGACCTCAAGTTTCTCTTCTGTAGGTTCCTCGGCATACTTTAGTAAGCACAAAGATGTGAGGTGATCTTTACAGCAACAGCGGCACTTGGCGTTTTCTGGATTTTGGGCATAAGCATTCCAGCTCAGCTGTGGTTCACAGACATCACTTTACCAAATTACTTGACTATAGGTGGTCTCAAGCTATATAGCTGATACATCTCATGCTGTATAACTGATTAATGTGAGGAAAAACCATTGGAAAAATCCAATCAGAACTAGTGAGAACATATGAAGTCAAAATAGTAAGTATTGTCTGTGTTGTGAGACAAGCACTGACGAAGCATCAACCACCTGGGATGAACCAAATATTGAAAATAAATGTAATATTGTTTAGAATATGTCTGCATACTCCGAAGAAGAAATTTTTGCAGTGGGAGGAGAGAGGTGGGAAGACTTATGTCTTATACAAATGGTATAGAAAGGTGAGGCTAATGAGGGCAGAGGTTTTATTCAAATTGTTTGTAATTGGCTCTTGATTTAATCTCTCAGTCTTATTTTAAAACAGAGAGGCAGAAGTAAAAGTTGTTGTGCAGAAGTGTGATGGTTAACTCAAACTAAAATATGAGGTTGCTGTGGAACAGATTTTAAGTTTAACCTTTGTTTAAAAATCCCGTCCGATATGTTTTGAAGTAATCTGAGCCTCTTAGATGACTACTTAAATCATAGACTGTAACTAATATGATATAATCAATCAATGATGAAAATAATTATTAAAATACCTATTCTTGGTGCAGAATGTCTTTTGACCTTTTCAAGAATTCATTCCTCTCTAGCCATTCTTCCTCTAAAAGAAGTAGCATATCTGTTTGTAGTATTTAGATGTGAATTCTCATTCTAATTTTTGTTTTAGGAAAAGGTCCTGGACATTCCAAACTTGGTCTGCCATATAGCCTAGTTATTCCCTTCAAGTACT
Organism: Nicator chloris; assembly: GCA_013400495.1. Lineage (NCBI taxonomy): Eukaryota > Metazoa > Chordata > Aves > Passeriformes > Pycnonotidae > Nicator > Nicator chloris. The sequence continues at coordinate 21,409 of WAAE01020623.1, forward strand.
GGAGGACCTGCTTTTTCTTTTGTTGTTACTTACTCCAATAAGTAGAAAGGTTTAAAAGGCTAGTTCCAATCTTAAAAAAAGAATTAATTGCTTTATGCTAATGATTTTGATGTTGAAAGTCACTCATTCTTCAAAGGCACATCTTTGGGTATCTTTCAGTCTTGCCTTGTTTCTCTTTGGGCACATTTCCTAGCACAGTGGATTTGAAGTGTCAAATCTCCCAGTTCCTACGACTAATGTATCCAGGATCCCAAAGCTGTTATATGACTAGTTGTTCTTCTTGGTCCTGATTTTGCATAGTCTCAATCTGGTTTTGCCATAGTTGCCAGCATTGTGGGAATTACTCAGTCCTTGTGCTTCTGTGTCATTGCAGGATGCATTCCAAAGTGTTAAACTGTCAGGAAGGAGGTAGTTGTGATGTCTAATAAAATATAAAGCATTTTCCTTTCCTGACCTCAAGGCTGTTGCCATGTGCTAATAGTCTTGCTTCCAGATCACCATAAGAACAAATTCAACATTTGCTGTTGGTAAAATACTGCTTTAACCATGTGTACAGGCTGTTTTCCGTAGGCATGAGTTGTGGACAACCGTCAGGTTTTAAGGTAGAGAGCAGTAATTCCAGATATATTCAGTTACAAAATGGAAAAGGGATTGAGATGATGATTTCTTTCCTCTAACTTTGCTTTTTTCCCCCCCCTCCCCCACAGATAACTATTATCTTCAAATCATACCAAGACTGTACAGATCAGAAAGTCTATCAAGCAATGACTGATGACTTGCCTGCAGCTTTTGTTGATGGTACAACAAGTGGAGGAGATGGGAACGCCAGGAGCTTGCACATTGTGGAGAAAGTCAGTGGCAGATACATTGAGGTGCATGCTAGGTACATCGGGACCACGGTGTATGTCCGCCAGCTTGGGCACTACCTGACCCTGGCCATTCGCATGCCTCGGGAGTTGGTCATGGCCTACGAGGAGAGCCAGGATCTGCAGCTGTGCCTGAACGGCTGCCCTGCCAGTGAACGTATTGATCAGAGTGGCCACTTGCCATTGCCTGTCATGGGAAAGCTGCTTCCTTGGGGTGCTGCAGCTCATCCCCTATCAGGATACACACTGGAAACAGCCACCACCAAATGCCGTGAGAAGATGCTTGTGAAGGACATCTATTTTTACTCGTGTGTGTTTGATCTACTCACCACTGGCGATGCCAACTTCACAGCTGCTGCTCACAGTGCCTTGCAGGATGTGGAGGCACTGCACCCCAGTAAAGAGCACTGGCATATCTTTCCCAGGAGTAGAGGTGGTAGCATGGGCAAAGATAGCAAATTCTTTGTCAGTCTTGGATTTCTGTGCTTGATCCTTGTTGCATATTTGTAGGATATTTTTTTTTAGACTTTAACAAAATTTTGAAATATATATTGTCATAATATATTGAGTAAAGATGAATATATGTGTATATACCATGTATATGAAGGGATCTTTTGTCTTGGGGCATCTGCCAGATTGGATGTTAACTGTTTTCATGTATGTTTGATCAGTATTCTATGTATCTATTTGTTTTACAGTTGTAGAAAAGTTTTATAATGTCCCTGCATTGGGACTTGATAAACAGCACTTTATTTTTTACAGATTAAATATATTAGTGTGTTCTGCGTAACTGTGTATTACACATGAAATACTCAGTGCTCTCTCTTCTCTAAGTACAACTTGGTTTAACACATTTTTTTTTAACTGAATTAATTTGTAGGTTTTCCCAGGAGACCTTTAGTTAATGTCAAACATGTATATTTTGAAGCTAGTGAATGGTCTCTGGAGAGAGCTTAAACTTAAAGGGAATACCATTTTTTTTTTCCTTCCACAAGCCCTCCAGTCGTCTGTGTTACAGAAGGCTGCAGATCTGCAAATTTATATTTTTTTCATACTTGAAAACCCCACAGTGTATCAGTCTTTGCAAAATGTTTTAGATGTGGTTCGTCAGTATACCAGTAAGTATTCGTGTGTATGTAAAAGAGTGGATGTGCAGTGTGTAAATATTTTAAATTATTATAATAGAAGAATAGTTGTCCCCCCCCTGCTGAGGAATGTCAGGAAGGTGGTATATGTGACCCCTGGTTGGGTGCACAGAAACTGGGGATGTAGGCCACGTACTGGGCAAGTAATCTATAAGTAAACTCTCAGTTTGTCTCCTAGCCAAATAGGATGGATAGGATATTGGATAGGAATGTGCTGAATATAGTTATACTTCTTGCAGATGCTAGTTTCCCTCTGCTAAATAAGGTGTGTAAATTTATGACCAGCAGTTGCAAACCACATCAGTTTGTTGAAAAGACAGTGTGTGGGAAACTAAGACGAGGAACCATTCCCTCAGGATCCCAATTGTACAGTTCCTTTGTAATGTTTGCAGAGATACTTACAAGAACTTTAACACAGGGATCTGTGTTACTGCTGCATCCCTCCTGAGAGGCGTTATAAAAATCCTCTTTTCAAGTTATTGGAGAACTCTCAGACCAGAATAATCCTGGAACAGAAAATTATTTTCTGTAAAACTAAAGAAGAGGTGGAGAAATTTGAATAAATTATACAGGAGAGTCCACATGATTACAGAACTTATTCTAACAAGATGATCTGCTAAGTATATATGGAGTATTTCAGCTGCAAGGCTAATCACACAGTGTGAAGGTAAATTGAAAGTGCCAAAACTTAAAAGAAGTTATGTCAGATACATACAAAGAAATATAGACCTAATAAACATAATGACAGCTGTGAATGTTGCTTCACTAAGGCCGTATTACAGCTGGAAGTTGAGGTATGTGAGAAATAATCTTACCTGGCAGATGTTTCAGTGAAATGAGTTGTGGAAATTGCTGTAGAAGGCAAAAGGAGCTTTAAGTATGTGTATGATGTACACAGAAGGCAGGTGTCATACCTGTAGGAGTTTACTCACAAGCTCTGCAGAAGGCTGTGTAATGTGGTCATCTGTATTTTAACACAACAACCAGTCAGCCATTACTGATGCTATCTGTTTGCTGGCCTTTGTCTTAAGCTACCCTTGGATATTAGTGGCTTACTCAAAAGGGTTTTTTGAGTGTCTTCTAGAGCACTAACTATATGCTAACAGAGCTTCCAACAACGGATGATGATAGTTCTCTGTAGCTGTGGAGCCTGACAAATTCTTCAGTAAGCATGTTGCAGGACTGGCAGAGGCTGTATGCCTACTCCTTTATTTTGTGTGTACAGAAGGCTCCTAAACAAGGATATTATAAAAAGAAATAATAGGCTCATTTGCCTGTCAAACCAAAAGTTCTGTTTTTCTTCCTGGAAAACCTATCTGGAAGAAATACTTGCATAGAGCATCTGTTAAGTGGGACACAACAGGAGAGTACAACCTTTTGTTCTTACGGTCGAGTTACAGACCTTCAGTATTGCATTTCCTTTAAGACTCCTGCTGTACTGCCAGAAACTAGATCACCAGTTATTTACATTGTCCTACTTTAGCATTATGACTAACATGCATTTGTTTTATGAGTTTTGAGGCTGTGCAAGTGTCTGTTTACTTATATCCACTCCAAAGTGAAGCAAGCAATTCTGCAAGCTTTGTACTGCCTTATGAGAGTTTCATTAGTGGACATGTTTTGAAAAAAAGCCCTGGAGTCTCATAGCTTTCTTCTCTTCTGAGAAGAGACACACAGCACAGTGTGACTAAAATCTTAAAATTTAAGATCTTTAAGTTTAAAATCTTGCATTCATTTTCTTCATGTAAGTACAGCTATGGTCTTTTACACTGAAATTTTCATGCTTTTGTTATTTATTGCCCATCTTGTCTTGACTGATATAAATTCTTCTCTCTCTTTCCCTGATCCAGCTGTTAAAGACTGCTATCTCTACAATGTCTGAACAGGACTATTAATGATTCCTTTTTTTAGCAAGTATTCTTGTTTTTTACGAGATGAGCATTCTCTGTATTGTGCTGCTACTTCTGTTCAACTGTATTCAAAACAAACAGGGACTTTGGGGATCAGTGTTGTCCATTAGATTTTATAGTTCTCATTAATTACCTTGTTAAGGAAAGCAACATTGCCACAGTCAAGTACAAGTATACCAGTAAATTTGTGATGCTGATGTAAAACAATTGAATCTGATCTGATTCAGAATTCTTTATGTTTGTAACTGAACTTCGTTGAAATTAAAAGCTGCTATTAGTAAATGAACTGTGAACAGTGAGATTGATTACAGTCTTTGTGCAGGGGTATATATCAGTATTCATTAACTAGATATAAAAAACATGTCATGTGGGCTGTGCCAATAACTTATTTATGGGAATTATTTTACACTAGCTTTAAATCTTAATTTCCACTTCTGTCTACACTGTAACAATAGAATAATACTCCTTTATATACACGAAATATGTGCGTGTCATTGATTTAGCATTTGCTGAGGGCTGGATCTACAAAAGTTTTGTATGTCTAGTTTGTGTGTGAAGTACCTAAATCCAAAACTGAGACACACAGTAAAGCCTTTTCAGCTTGAACCCAGATGTTTCTCCAGGATCTCTGATTCTCTTCTTAGCCCAGTAAGCCCCCTTAAGGAATCTGTATTTTGCTGTTGAGCAGAGAAAATGAAAGCAGTCTTGAGGGTTGTATCTGCACCCCAGCCAGAGTCGTGTGTTGGTCATCTGCCTGGTTTACTTGCAGGAACTTTTGGGCAGGTACTTGACTTGCTCATTCATGTTTGACAGGTGATGGTGAAGTTACTTAGACTATTGTGGTGGTGAGCATTTTGGTGGAGTTTGGGAGAGGTAAGTTGAAATTCCTCTTCTGCCTTGGTCTTTCACATCTTGTGAGCGTAACAGCTGGGAGCTATTATCGAATGAACACCATTTTGTGGTGTTACAGGGGGATAGCTTTATCCAGACTTAGATCCAGAAGTCTTAGGTTCCTCAAAAGAGACTGGGGGCATATGTCAAGGCTTGAGAGGTATTTCACCTAAATTCACCCAACTAAAACTTTAAGCTGCCTCTGTAGTTGTTGAAGTGAATGGCAACATTTTAAATTGGATTGAATTATCTTCTGGAAACGCCTATTGCTATTGCTGCGGAGGGGAGGAAACAGCTACTTTAAGTAGAGGAAATCAGGTGAAACTAGTCCAGCCCTGATGGGTACATTTAAAAGTCCAGCCTAGGTTCATACCCAGGGACAGCATACGTTCATTAGAGACAAGTCACCTGATCCAGCACTTCTTGCACAGCTCCATCCAGTCATCCAGTCCTGGCTGATGGAGACACCTTGGCCTGGGAAAGTCTTACACCAGACCTAGGTCTTACCAGTCATCTGAAACCTTCAGTGTTTGGTTCTCTTGAAAGTAGAACTGAAGAAGGCAACAAGGCCAGCCCATCCTTGCTGTACTGCCCCCTCTCCCAAAGCTCTCTGTGTGGGTCAGGGAAGGGTGGAAAGGAGAAATGAAGAAGCTGAAGTCAGAGGGTAAAGAGGAGACAGATCAAGTAGGTAAGGTCTCAGTGCTTCTAATCTAAGTTTTGGTCTTTAAATCCCAGACTGTTTGCATTTTCCAGTGAATGATGTAATGCATATAACAAGTGTGCAGAGGAACAGGGGCTGCATTTTCTAATTGGAGTATTTTATCTTTTAGGCTCTTCTTGGATGTGTCCTTGCTGCCATTACCATACAAGTGTTCTACAGAAAGCAAACAGTTTCAACAGATGAGGTTGGCAAAACCCTTACATACTCTGCAGGCATATTATTAATGTATTTGACTAGAAAGTAAGAGACAGGTGTTTGTTTGAATCTCCACTCCAAACTGTGTGAAGGAGACATGGAAACAAAGGTTTCTTGCCTACTTAGGTGACTGCAATAGTTACCCTACTGGGCTTACCATTTTTATCTGGCAGTGATAAAAGAGCAAGTTGCTGTCCTTTCTCAGGAAAAAATGCTCTGCTTGGAAGTGTATGAGACCTGCCTTCAAAGAGTGTATTGGAATTGAAACTGCTCCCACTCTCTATAGGTGGGGTATGTCAGAGGAATAACTTTCTGTAACACTTGTCTGTGTGTAGAGACATTTCAGTGGTGACAAACCCTTGTGGGCAGGTCAAGGTAAAAAGTCAGGTACCATCATCATCACCATCTGTGATGCCGTCTCTAATCCTTTACTTCTGACCTCCGTAATGCCAGAGGTTTGGCATGACCTGCCTTCATCTAGTTCTTGCTCCTTCAGGGGCTGCCAGTCATTGCTCCCTAGCTTGCTTGAAACACCATGAACTAATTATCTGTAAAAAATAAGGTGATACTCAGCCATGAGAGAGAATGGTAACCAGAACAGGCTTTTTGGGGAAAAAAAAGAAAAAGAAAATTTACAATGCTTTAGTAATTATAAATCCCGTAAAAAGGCCCTAACCATTAAATTGTGCCTTGCACAGTAGTGTTTGGGATTCTTTGGAATGCTACCATTTCAGAATTACTTTTTTTTTATGTGCGTGTAAAAAAGTCAAAGTCTCACCTCATTGCAAATGAGATTAACTTTATGTATGATAAAGAGATCAATAAATAGTCCCATTGGAAAAGCACAAACAGATACTTCTCTATAATAATAATTGGTAAAAATAATTTCAGATGTGCCTGTGTCTATGGCAATTACAGTCTTCTGCCATTTCTTAGCAACTAGTCAAGGCTTCTTGGCCAAAAAATATGAAATCCTGCAGAGATTACCCTCTGTGTTTGAGTCCTTGTGAGCTTACCACAAGCAGACCTGTCCATTCATTGACAGAAGTGCTAAGAATTTCTTCTGTCTCAGCAGACCATCAGCTAACTCTTTTAAGACAATGGATTACTTTTTCACTTTCTCTGGATGCATTGTTTTGTAGTTTTACTCGGATCATAAAATCTGACAATCCTGATGTTGCTGTTTTGTGGACAGAAATAGAAGACCCTTAAAAGTGGAAACACTTTCTACTTCAAGGCTTAGACTCAGATAAAAATCCAAATTTCACAATTATTAAAATGAAGCCAAATAGAGCTCTTTTCAAAAATGTGTTAGGTTCTTGCTCCTACATTGTCCGTTGAAAGCAAAGTGTGTAGGGAAATCTCTAGTGCTGCACATTTGAGAGGATTTTGCTCTGAGTTTTTTCTACACTAGCTCAAACAGAGCAAACAGCTGTCAGCATCTGGAGTGTGCTGCATGGCCTTCTGAACATTTCTTTCCATTTAGTTCTACCAGGAAGGGTCCATTTCATCCAGTCAGAGATGTAAACCAAAAGCAGGATAGGAGGAAGGATGAAATAAGGAGGTTCACTTCAAAAGTAAAAAATCTTACCAGCTCTTTCAATATTAAGAAAAGGTCAGTTGTCTGGTAATTATAATGCAAACCTTTACAATCAATATTCTATATAATATCTCTGTGGGTAAAAAATAACAACCAGCCATCTAAAAGCAATTCACCAGTCTAATGACAGAAACCCCTCCCCACCCCAGTTTCAACTTTAACTAGCCAGTAAAAATATCCTCTGAGCAAAGTGCCAGTAGTTAAATGGCAATATATTGGCCTCTGGTGGAGGCCTTAAACCAAGGGCTGCTAACTGCAGTGTAATTGTGGACAACAGGATTATATATCGTATATCATACCATATCATATCATAAATCATATAATATCAATCATATCATAATCATATTTATTATATTATATTGACAGTCATTAATGAAGCTTCCCAAGGTGACAATTTAAGCAGGTTTTTTTACCACTAATTTCCCCTCAGTGGGGTTCTTTCTTACATACCTATATGGACCACTATGTACATAGAGAGTCTCATTGATTTCTGATTTCCAGATACAATTTTCTTATGTGCCAGAGTATTCGGTGGTTTAGAAACTAAGACAATTAGGAATCTCTCCAGCTTGCCTTTTCACCTCTGTTGGTTATGCATGGAGTTGGCATTCAGTATCCAGCTCCTAAATGGGGAATACAATTCTTCCATTCTTGATTTATTTCATGCTTACACATAACTTTGAATATAGGGATTATTGTGTATCATCTTTGGCTGAAGCACTGCATCCTTGAATCTCAGACAAGCTCTTTTCCCTGCATGTGACTTCCAAAGCTTTGTTTCAAACTTACAGCACTCACCGTTAGCTGCACTTTTCTACAAAGGTACAGAGCAATGCTTGTCACTTCCTTACACTGATTGTCTTACGCTACCAAAGGGCAGCCGAGTTAAAGTTACCATTTCATCTCTAGGTATCCAGCAGTGCCTTCCCACTCGGCACCCACAAATGTAATTTTAGCAAGCAAGTAAAAATCCTACAAGAAAAATTTCACATGTGAAGTCAACAGAGCCTTGTGTTCTCACCTTTCTTCTCATACTGATTTTCTACCTAGACAGAAAAAGTCCACAACGTAACCTTCTACACGTGGATAAACCCATTTCTGGGATTATGTCAAGAATAGCCTTGCAAATTAACAAACTCCAGTTTTTGCAGATGAGCTTTAATTTTGAATATCCACAAATCCTGGGACCTAGTGAGTTGCATCTCAAGATCCTCATCGTTTGTATTTGAAAAGCTATGGCCGTCTGGTGAAGTCTGTAGTGACTACATGCACCCTGCATGTAGAGAGGCACCCAGTTATGATGATCATGTGTAAAAAGTAAGATAACTTTCACCATAATGCACAAAGTCCTCTTTACACATCCTTGTGTGTGTGGGCCAGACCCCCTTCTGCCCTGTTTTGCTAGGACAAGGTTTCTCCTGTCCACATCACCCTGAGGTCACAACTTCCTCTCTTGATGCTTGTGAGAAATACTCTTGCTGATAAAGTTGAAAGAGGACAGAGTCATCAAAGCAACACACTTTTATTGATATAAACAAGTCACCTGAGTCAGGTGCATTTCACTAAAGAGGCATACGTCTCTCTAAAATGCACAAACTTTTATACCCTTCCTCAACCGGTAGCGTCCCTGTCCCTTTTTCCCATTGGCTGGGTACTCAGGAACTCACATTCTTTCTGACTGCCCACAGTACTCAAACTGATACCTTCCTTCCCCTCCTCTTTCTATCCCTCTAAATAACAAGCACTGGTTAACTCCCCTTTCACTCCCCGCCACACTCAAGCAGCCTAGGCTCTTGCTAGCTACATCTTTGCCTAAATGACGCAAGTATACATTCTTATGGCTGAAGCAGAACATTGTTTTATCTCTCACATGGTGGATCATCATCTCCCCACTTGCCATTTCTAGTTCAAAACTCTTCTCACCACCTTCCCCAGACTCGACTTGAGAAGCTGTTTTGTCATATTCAGTCACGTTGGTCCAACCACCCATCCTTGATCTTCAAAATGGCCCTGTGGTCATAAAAGCTGAAACTTTAATCAAGACCAGCTGCAACAATGGTTGTCAACCTGTTCTATCTACCCACTCCTCCGCAAGCTCTCTCCTTTCACTGGCAATAGCACCACTGGGCCCTGGCACTCCTGGTCTTCACTTCCGGAACCACACACTCACTCATTCTTGCTCCGCTCTACGTCTCCCCTGGTGTAGGGAACAAGTAAAAAGCAAGAAATGTTTCTCCATTGCCTCTTAGAAAATTAAGGTTTGAAATCTGAGGTGTTGAACTGCCTCTAAGAAAAATTTTAGAAACTTTTATTTTAGAAAATGAGGCATCCTATTTCAGCTCATTAAAAGAGCTTGTAGTTGATGCATCAGCAGAGCAAGTAAACTTTGAAACATCAGGCGAACTTCTCCTGGACACCAATGAACTAGCCAACTTCAAGGGAGCAAATAAAGTCATGATGGGTGTGGCCAACTTGCCCCCATGTCTAAAAACTCAACAAAATGCTGAAGTCCTTGCTGTCTTTGCTGTCCTTCACCATCCTGGCTGCTCCTACGAAGATGTTCATCCCACCCCTCCCCCTCCCCACCGCTGCTGATCCGGCCGCCTGGCTTTGTTCTCTTGCTGGATTGCTGGCCAGCTCTCGGAGGAACTTCTCCAGGGAAAGACCTATCACGCCTGACAGAGATCTTCCCCATGCATTCTATCAGCCAGTGCTGGACGCCTGGAAACCCCTTTCCTGTGGTTTTTGTAATTATTCTTGGAAATTTCCTATTTTTCTGTTTCCTTTCTTTCCTCCTTCATTCATGAAAAAAAAGGTGAGTTATCACTTTAGATTCAAACATCTAACCTTGTTTGTGTTTTAATCTCATGATCAGATATGTCTAGAACCTCATTCCTTTGCTCAGTTGTGGATCAAAGCAAAAGTCACCTCTCCTCACTTCAAGGAATTAGAACATCTGGCTATACAGCTGGTTCTCAAATTGGCCAAGAACTAGAGAAGCTTTATCAGCCTGCCCACGGTACCCCTGTGAAGCAGCACATCTCCTTTATCGTGACCCAGGCCAGGTAGGCTGGTAGGAGGGGATTTCTGCCCCTCCACAAGGAGTCCCACTGTCACTTGTCACCTCCCCCAGCTGCTCTTGGGGGGACTCAGGCTGCCAGATGGGGGGATGTCCCAGCCCCTCATCTGCTGTTGGGGTACTAAATCTCTTTTGTGGGTACAGATGGGGTAGGACACCCTCCAGTCTTTGCTCCCTTCATTTCCCACACCTGTATGTGTGCACAGACTCTGCCTGTGCCCTCAAGTGCAGCAGCAGTTCAGGCTGACACAGACAAGCTGATGCATCCTCGTTGCTGGCAGGAGAAATGATTAGACAAGGTCAGGCACAGGTTAACAAGACTCACAAGACTGCTCTGGGCTGTAATTAAGATCAGTGGATTGCTGGAAATACTCTCCTTTGCTCTTTGTCTGCTTTGCCCTTGTTCATGCCCTCTAATAATTCAGCAATTCTGTCATGGTGTTAGCCAAACACATGATGAAAACTTCACTTTCTTTTATCTACCAGCTGCAACTTCAGTTCTAAAGGTCTTTTCTTAGATTATGTGATGCTTTGTTCTTCGGTTCTTGTCCCTCTTTCTGATGGTGTAAACTTTACCTGAAACATTAATTTCAATCAATAAAGAACATCAGAAATAGCCATGATTATACCTTTATATTTGTGCTGTAGTAATTATTTTAGAATATGATTGTTCTTTTGGTGGGAAAACAAAACAGGGCTCACCTTAGAGTCTGGAAAGTCCTGAAGCTAATTGTACCAACCATCTGGTTCTCTAAGTTTTAGTTTGGGAATTCATTGCAAGAAGGTTGCTATATTCTGGAGCTCAAAATACAGCTAACATAGATATTTTACATTTGAATTAAGTTTGAGAGAAGTACACAGACTGTAGGAAGCACAAAAATTTTACTATTCGCAAAGCTGAAAAGTAATAAAAATTATGGTTAATTATTATGTATTTAACAATAAATAGTTGAACATTAACAGTCCTCTTTGAAAAGAAGTCAACCATATTAAAATATTTCAGGGTGCTCTGTTCTTTAACATTACTGACAATTGCTAGCAAGTTTACAGAAATCAGTTCTTTTTTACATAATACTGGTCATGCAGACCTTTGTAAGTACATTTCTTTTAACCATAAAGGCATTAAGCCTTCACAGTCATATAGTCCTGAAGAGGAAACTGTGCAGAAAAATTCACAATGCCAGAGGTTTATGTCCAAGAAGGAGACATAAGAATCCTGTAACTTTATTCAAATAAAGGGAGAGGCCATGGGGCATTTCCCCTAGAGTCTCTAAAATAGTTGGGGAAAGCAGCCCCCTTATTATCCTAAGTTCCCAGCCACATCACCCTCTTCCTTTCCCCACTGGCTGAGGTACAGATGCCCCAAATTGCCTACTCTACTGCTCCTTCTAATATGCACCCCCTTTTTTTTTCTTTTATAACAAAACACTGTTTATAATTCTATTATGTCTGTGTTCTTTTTCTCTAAGTTCAGGAATTTACCACAGCCTCGGCTGAGAGGCAGTCGATGTCAATTAGTAACATTTTCTAGAACTGACAGTTTCTTTCTTCTGTTACTTACCGATCTCTAAGTTCCTGGCCCTATCTAAAAGCAAATTCACATGGTCTGTTTGTAAAGACACATTCATCTTATTCAATTCCTCCTCTTTTTATTTTCTCAATAATTGTCTTTGCAAACTTTAATTATCATTGATTGAATCTTCTCTTCCTGGGTCTTCTTTGGTTTTACAATTATTCACGGTGACATAATTTTCTGTCCTTTAGCCATTTCTGGATCAGTAGGCATGGCTACCACCTGTATCCCCTTGATCACATGCTGAATGAGCTGCACTAAGCAGGGTATCATGCATGGTAAAAAGATTAGAGTTGCTATAGCACAAAAATGGAAAAATAGCATTTGTTTAACCCATAGTGGACCAGGTAACAACAAAAACGTGTCCCATTACCATCCTTTCCATGTTTGGGCTGGTACATGAGCTAATTGTCTTACCTCCTTTGCTATCTGTTTTACCAGTTTTCTGTTGTCATCCATTTATCTTTCCACAGACTTCCCCTTCTTCTGCTAACAGATAATCTAACAACATCCCATGTTTAAATACTGTGTTCCACATCCGAGTCGATTGGTCAGCAAAGAAGGTCAAGAGTTGCAGCTGTCTGGTTGGTTATTATTTCAAAGGCAGATTGTAACCTAATTATCTAATTCCAATTATAAGGGGTTCTCTCGCATCTGATCCTAACTCTTTAGGATTCCAAGTGGCTTGTCCATAGTGCTGTATGATCTGTTCGTCTTTTCCCCATGCATCTTTTCCCTGCTTTTGGGCACTCCCTCCAGCCAGAGATGTGTCAATTGACTGCTTTTTTCTAGTTAAATCATCATATGCTTTGATTCCTAACAGATTTCCCTGAACTTGTGGTAGCAAAAAAACCCCAACAGTCTAATACAAGATGTATAACAAATCCCTGACCAGTTTGGAGGTAACTTGGGATAACAATGTTGGCCACAAATCCAATAATGGGTCTTTTCAAGGCCCACATTCCTTTGACGAAGAAGCCTTCCCACCTTTTGTCAAAAATTGGTGGGTCAAAATATAGCCTGTTTCCTGGGCCTAATGGTACTCCAACAACAGTTCCCCCACCATAAGAGCCACAATACTTTCATTTTCAAGCTCTTAAATGGCGTTTCCATTTACAGTTACATCCCCAAGCTATTTGGTTGGATTTGGACCAGAACTCACTAAAGAGGGTTCTGTTCTGGTGTTGCCACTTCCACTGATAATCATGGACAACATGCGTTCTACTTGTCAAATTTTCTCGGGGGTAGCTTAAAAATAGGCAGTCAGGAAACCTCTTCCTCCCTACTGCTTTATAGGCTTCAAAATCCCTGCAATGTGTGGTAGGATCACTTTACCCAGCTACCATTAGTGAGCTTAATATGCATTTAATTCCATCTGCTTTGATATTCAGAACAACCATAAGGAAGGCACTTGGGGGTCCAACAGTAATCCCGAAGATGCCCATTTGTCCCAAAGATGAAGTCCATTCCTCTTACATTTAATTAAAACAAAATGAGGAAGAATGCACTGTCAAAGGTAACACATCAGATGGAAGTTGATTTTATTATTTTATTTTAAAATATTCTAAAATACATTTATTATTTTATTATATTTTAAAAACTTGTCCAGAAAATGCTGGAAGGTGATCTGTTGTGGTAGCTTACTTCTCTTCAGTCACTAGCAGAGGCATTTGAAAGAAAGAATACAGATTTAACACAGTAAACTAGAGGATGTTGTGCTTTGTGTGATTTTTCTTTTTCCTTAAAGCTCATGGGGTATCTCTTCTTTGTATGTTTCCCTCCAGCATTATGGTTAATGAATAACTCCAACCTAACTCTTCGGATGTATTTATTTGGAATTTGACATGACTTACCGAACACTTAGAATCTTGGAAAGCAATTCTCCAGCCCTGTTTACTTTCACGACAAGAAAAAGAACTGATTTAGACCTTAGCCTTCAAGATTTTCTAGGTTTGATAGAACTCTGTGAGGTAGAATTACGATTTTGTATTCTAGATAGTGAAAAACTGACCCCCTGCTTATTGTATTCTGAATAGAGAATTCACCAGCAGATTCATTACAGGAAGAATATCATCAATCCTCCCAAGTGAAATTTAGTTAAAATTTAAACTAGACAGCTGTCTCTCATTGTCATATTAACAATTTCTTTGCAAGCAGTACCAAAAAGAGATGGAACAGTAAGTTCCAGATAAAAAGACTAAAGGGCATTTAAGGCTGTGGTCCTGTAACAGCTTTATTATGGATACTTGGTGACATGGTAGCTTTATGTGTTGCTCAGTCATTGACTACATTTCAAGTTCCCAGGCTGGAAAAGAATGATGATCTAGTATGCTTGCACAAATCAGAGCTTTGAAGTTTGCTTTGCTCCTTAGTGATTAAAAAGAATGTCAAAGTGTCATTTGGTCTGTACAACTGTGGTGGCTTGAGTGCCCACTGGAATTATTTACTCCTTTTCTGCTGTGAGATAGGATTAGGAGAAAAAAGCAAAGCAGGCTCAAACTTTAAAGGTATAAAGAAAGCTTTATTAACTAAACTACAAGAGGGAAAAATTAAAATTAGTAAGGATCAGAATAAAAGTTTCAAAACACTTCCCCTCCCGCACAAGCTTCTTTTCTTTCTCACTGACAACATGCAAAGACAAAACTTAGAATCTAGGTCAGTTTACCACTTCTAAAACAGTCTTTCATCAGTTCCTTTAGGGAGAGGAGTCTCTTTTGCCATGTCATGGAAACTCCTCCACAAGAGAATACAGTCCTCTTGTGGCCTCACTTTTCTTGAATAGCAGCCATCTGGGAACCTGCATTCATGAAGTCCCTCCCATTTCATGCAGCCTTCCCTCAGCTGCATTATGGGCCATATAAACTCATGGGGTACCATTTTAAGGATGAGCTGTTCAATAGCAAAGGTTCTCTTCATTTATTTTTAGATTGTCTTCATCTCTGGGAACAGAGATCCTCTTCATCTCATCTCCTCTCATCTCTCTCTCTGTCTATTCAAGCTTCTCATGGGATCACAGCTACTTCAACATTTACTTAACACAAATTCCTTTGCTCATGTCTGCAATTTTGAATACTTCATCCCCCCATCCATGTTTTCTACAAATTAAATGGATATTCTAGTATATCACAGTCCATCACCATGGCCTTACAGAAGAATTTCTCTAATTTCTGTCCTAAGACTGGGCATCTTCTCATTCTCCTCCTATCTGGGACTTGACTCATCTTTCACTGACCTTGATGGCTTCATGTTGTCTCTCTATGTGTCTTTAGTCTGTCCTTTTCTCTCACTCAGAGAGGATTCAATGTTTTGCAAGTTTCATCTGTGCAATAAGAGTTAATATCTTGCCCAAGGCCTGCAGACAGTTGTTGATGGTTTCTGCCAGGCAGTGGCTGAAGCAGTCCCAGATGATGGATTTCAGGCTGCGCTGCGGGCTGTGTTAGGATCTTTGGAGAGGTAGCAGCTGCTTAGGCTGCACAGCTGGTCTCTGGCCCCTGCTGTGTTCAATTCCAGCCGCACGGCTTCAGAGCTGCCCCTGGTCTCGGCCACATGATCCCTGCCGGGAAGGTGACTGGGTCCTGGTGGCCGGAGCTGTTCACGGTGGAGGATTCTCCAGAGGCCGCGGTGGGGGAGGGAAGCGGCTGGGATCTCAGCAGCAGCGCGGGGCTGGGGCTGCGCCTTCCTCTGCCCGGCAGCCGCTGGGGCCCGGCCCGGCCCTGCCAGGTCTGTGGGCCCTCCGACGGAGCGGGGCCAGCCCCACGGGAGCCCGGTTACCTGTTCACAGGCCAGAAGGAAAGAGAGCTTTCCCGGCGTTTTTTGATTATTAACGTGTGTTCACAGAGGCATGTTCAACTTTCTAGGGGTCTAACAAGGCGTCAGGATTCAAAACAAGGCACTGATTGGTTCTGTCACAGCTTTTCTTAGAAAATCACTTCTGTGGGTGGCTTCTCTCCTCACCAAATGTCAATCAATGCAAAACCAGCATAACAATACAGGTAGTCACTTATCAATGCTAGAATTAGGGAAACCTAAATCCAGTAGCTAATTTTAAGTGATGAGTGAGATCACTTTCTAAATGCTTCAGTTACTTCAGCAAATACTAGCTCTGTTGCAAATAAAACACAGGAGCTCTAGGAGTACTGCAGTATATAAAAGCTGATTATTTCTCTCATGTGATCAGTGTCATATGATTTTCTGCCATGATTTCTAGGTGTTTCGTTTCAAAGATAGACTTGCCTGACGAAAAGCCTGTGTCAAATAAATAATACGTAATGTCCAAGTGTGTTATTCGGGCTTCAGCCTTAGTTCTTGAACTCAATATAGATCTAAAGTTTATATGTCAGAATGTCTCAGAAGTCTTGCAGCAGCAATTTCCAAAGTCTTCAAGAAACAAAAGTGAGGGTGAAGTTGTGGGGTGGGAATTCGGGGTGTAAAAATAGGTGCACCCAGTACCAGGCTGACACTTAAAGTTTGAAGTGTCCAAGCAGGCATCAGAGGGACTTGCAGCACCCCGTGGCACCATTTCCTTCACAGCCACCTGTCTGGCATCCAAGAAATACTCACTCACCTGACTCCCTCACAGGCACCCTATGCACAGCTGAGACTGTCAGCCTTCCAGTAATGCCCTTCTTTTTGTTAGTGCAAACATGGGATCAACTGTGGCAATGCCTCAATCTCGAGAGTAGTTTTTGAATAGGTTTATGAAGATGTTACAAATAATTTTAAGAGCAGAATTATTTTGTTATTCAAGGTTCAGAAATAGTTACTTTCTTTTCAGCAGGACAACAGAAAGTCTTACATCTTTATGCAAATTAATAATCATCACTACATTTCATCTTTTATCCCAAAGCAATTTTTCACTTTTTAAAAGCTTTAAAAATACAAAAAATAAAATACCTATAAATAGGCAGGGCTATGGGCCTGGAAAATACATGCCATAAATACTGGTTTTGTATTGGCTATATCCAAACACACCATGGGAGTTTAAGGATAGGTGGACCAGAAAGTACTTACCATTACTCAGGTGTTCTCAACTTTTATCTTAAGATAGGTAATTGGAATACAGAGGAAAATAAAAAGCTTAAGAAACAAAAAATTAATTCCATGAGTCTTCTCTTCATTCTGCTCCTATCATCCCACACTCTGGTGGCCTACACCTGGCCTGGAGGCATCACAGTTATAAATAATTCCAACTTTATAACTGAAATGTGATTGAATATATAATTACCTTGATGATGTAACTCAACCAGTAAGGCCTGTTGGAGAGCCAGCCCAGGCTGTTGGGGGTCCAGGCTGCTATTGGCTGGCTGGCTGGGCGGAAAACAGTGAAAACAGCTCGATCAATGAGGATTAACTGCACGTGCCTTCTAATATATATAAGGAGAAGAGGTCTCAACAAAGTTGGCTGTTGCTGCATGACCTTCACGTGTGTGTCACTTCCCTGCCTCCGACACATCATTGTGACATCTGGTGACCACTGAAGTGATCACAACAAGTCCCCTTCTGTTCATTCTGCTCCTATCAGCATCTCACACAACTATATTCCTTACCTACTGCTTCCAGACTGTTTCACAAATAAAAGATTCAGCATAAACTTTTAAGAACAAAACTGAAATTTCAGCCACTAGTGCAGCCACACTAGTTTGTTGGAAGAATAAAGACATAAAGTGACAGCACCATCACAGTTCAGTAAAATAAATCTTGTTTGGTACAAATGGATAACTCATACCAGGTATTACTGATTTTAACTTTATTTATTACTCTCTAACAGAAACAAGAAATTGTCTATATTGATTTCCGTGTAATTCCTAAGTAATGGTGAGGTAATTTCCTACCAAAACCAGCTATTGTCACTGAACACAGCACTAGGCATAACACTGGAGATGGAAACGGCTCCTTAGAACTGCTTTGCTACCAGAGCACTTCCCTGGGATTTTATATCGTAAGTGGAGCCCTGCAGCTACACAATTAGGGCTGTGAAACTGACACGATGAATTTGTGGATGACAAACTATCACACACACACAAAACAAGATAATCAAGCTTCAAAAGGGCATCAAAGATATTTATCCTAGGGAGTCAGTGTCTCAAGGGCACACTCTTTTCTGTAGGATTGTCATGTTACCACCGCAGGAGCTGCCATCCTTCAGTGCTTGGTGCCTCAGTCTTTTGTAAGTCCTTTTGATTGTGGTGAAAGACTCTTAGAAACCAGCAACCGTGAACAGGTAAATGATGACCACATCATCATCCTTGACAACTAACAGCAAGCAGAATATGCGTTTCTCTGTCCTTAAAACTTTAAGAGAAGTAATACGGGTTTTAATCTGCCTTTTCATACTTAACAACAGTCTACTCTTTTTGGGTAGTACTGGGAATGGTAGACTCAAAATACATAGTAGGATAAGATGCATGTCTTAAGACTTCCATGCATGGTAGATGAACGCCTAAGCCTTTTTCAAGAGCCATATGAGGACTTCTCTTGCAGTCCTCAGAATTCTTACTTCCAAAAATCTTTGACAGACAGGCAATGTTAGTATCTAACAGATGCTTCAGATGACTTTTCATTACAAATAAGCAAAGGAAGGATCAAATCTACATTTAGACTGAATGATAAATGGCTCATTTGCAGAGGATATGGGACTGAAAAGTAAGATACACCATAACAGCATTACCAGCAACGAAGGTGATTTCCATCATCAAACTTCAAATATTTACAACGCAATGGAAACCAGAGGGGAAAAAATTAAACTATTGCAAATGTGATTTGTGTATCTGTAAATATGACTGAGTAAAAGTTAGTTACAAAGCCTAAGTAGACTAATTCCCAAAGATCCACATCATCAAAGCCACCAAGTATTTCAGAGACCTGTGGTGAAAATTTTCGGTGGAAAGGTACAGACCAACCATGTCATGTGAGGCTAGAGTGTTGTATCACAGCCACAGTGATGGAGAACCAGGCTCCGTGGGAATGCCCTGTCTATGCTCTAGGATGCATCTGTGTGCTTCCCAACCAGGAATAATTGTGTCCGTGGCTGGAGATGCTCTGACTTCTAGGTTTCCACCCTTGGAAGTGGAATATGCACGGTACATATGAACAACCTTATCAGACTCTGCTGCCTAAACACTGTTCAACAATCAAGCTTGAAAGCAGAACCACTCAAACCTCTCAGATCCTGTCAAGATGAAAAGTTGAGAAATGGAGCAGCATTAATGAACCAAGTCCCAGCCTACACTAAATGAGCTTAATACTTAATGTGCAGCAACTGTGCCTATAGTAAGGTTGTTAGTTACTATAGGCACAGTTACTATAGTAACTGAGATACTCTGTGGACAGATCATGGTTCTATGCTAATGCTTTCATATAAACCTGCTTAATTAGAAAAAATACTCTACATTGCAGGAGCAGCTGCACCTCCTGCCACATGATGTCAGGCTAGGTACCTTCTCTAGTTATCACCAGGAATAAAATTCAGTACTTTCACCAATTTTATGGTAAATCTGGGGAAAAGTAACTTTGTATAGAAAAACACAGTAGAAAACTACAAGACCCACATGTCCTTTTAGTTTAAATTTAATTTGTCAGATAGAAGTTATCTATGTACAATCAGTGTGCATCGTAACAATTCTGTCAATAAAGTCATAATTCAAATCTTCTAAAATATTAACTACCTGCATAGCACATTTGACATTATTGCCCATGTTGAAGAGGGAACATATGAATTTACAATTAATTTTAATTGATTTGGATACTGAAGTGTTCAGGTATTTGACACACCTCCTTTAAAACCAATGCACCTGAAAAGCTTTCCAGAGCACAGTTTAGCTAGATATTTCTTACCATTTCATTACAATCACAACACCAACAGTTTAATATGGAAAAAGACCCCCTCCAAAAAAAAAAACCCACCCCAA
>WAAE01020624.1:0-29328 GCA_013400495.1 Nicator chloris
ACAATGAGTTTTTTTCCTAAGAATATATTTTTCCACCCTGATTGGAACACATAATGCACAATTTATTAATCACAATAATTTTTTACAAAACGTTATTTTGGAGGTTTTTTTTGCTGTTTAAGTAACTTTACAAGCAGCAAAACTTCATCTTTCTTCTTCAAAAAAGGGACACCCCATTACCCTCTGATGGCTTATATTATGAAATATTGTATCACAAAGCAGTCAATAATGAGAGAGAGAATATCTGTTTTCTTGCAATTAGCTTTTTTGTATTTTTAGGCTACAACCACAGAGAAAAAACTATTACATTATCAATCTTCTAAGTAATGCAGGGTAACAAAATTTGGTATACTAGTCCTATATTAAATTACACTTTTTAAGCATGTTTGAAGCATTCATTACATATATAGGGATCTGCTGGTACTCACTTTAAATTTACCAACCTTTTGACTGAAACCCATATCATTCAATATTAAGTATCATTGCCAAGAACTCGAATTGTTTTGCTGTTTTTGTGATTATCTGATAGTAGTTGCATGTAGCCATAAATGAATAGTTTTGTAAAATCCTGTGTCCACCAAAGTGTTTTCCAGACACATAATTTCAACTTAGTTTGACAAATTTACAAGTATATTAGTTGCACATGCCTAAAACTCATGGAATAGAAATAAAAAGCAATGACCTAACATCTGTTATGGTGAAAGACATAAAATCCACTATGGTGAATGTGATTTCCAAGTTATCATTTAAGTTAAACAAAAGTCTTGCAATATCCTAAATTATGAATTTCTAGATATTCCTCTGAAAGGGACTGTGAATCAAGATTTTCAGCTCTCATTTCCAAAAGTGCAAGGATCTTAAAGCTTTGAAGTTCCCCAGGTCTCAGGCAACTCTTCAAGCAATTTTCTACCATGATGCATTCTGTTTCCTTATATATATATATATACACATATTTAAGTGGGTATAACAATAACTTATAATGATTTTGGAACTCTTTTACTAAATGCCCTGCTGTCTATTCATACAGGGCTACCATATAATTTCAGATTTTCTAGCACAGACATTTTAGGATTTTACTTCATATTGCTAAACTAGCAGAAAAGTAATCATGACTGATGGAAACTCAACAACTGAGGTATTTAGTCATTTTAGGATGCAGAATTCTCTGAGATAGCCCTCACTTAAGCATGGAATGTAATTTAAAGGAATTCTCTGATAAAATGAGATTATTGTATTTAGAGATTTTGTTGAAAGAAGGAATTAAGGATTACATTTCAATACAATGTTACAGTGTTGTGGAAAAAAGTTCTGCAGAGTGAGAATTTTTATCTCGATGAACAATCTTGTTGCTGCTATTTTCAGAATTTTGCTTTTTGGGATACTAAAAGAAGTGTTTGTTTGGCTTTTTCCTTCTGTATGGGGTTGGAGGACCATAGAAAATGTAGAATTTCTTACAGAACTGAAATCCTTATTCAACTGTCATGTGTTCACTATATACTTAAACATTTAAAAATTTATTTCAGGGAACACTATGTTAATTTCTTAAAACTTTAATCCTGCCAAGTTTTTCAGAACAATCTGTGACAAGCTGAATCACAGTATAATAGAATAATTTAGGTTAGAAACAGCTCCTGTAGGTCATCTAGTCCAACCTCATTCTCAAAGAAGGCTGGCTTCAAATTTAGAGTGGCTTGTTCAGTTTTCACTGGCTTAGTTTTGATCACCAGGGTGGAAATTCCACACAGCCTTCCTGGTTAACCATTCCCAATGTTTTTACCATCCTCTAACTGAGATGAAGTAGTGATGTTTTGGACAGGGGTTTTTTGCTACCCCTCTCCTTGCACCAAAGTACATTTATGTATTTTGTTCATAACTTTTCCTCCTTCTAATAGCTTGTTTTTCTGACTCAAATTATTTGTCTTAAACTTGTATTACATGCTTCCCCAAAACGATATCACCACTCTAATGGCCTCTGTAACCCCAAATCCATTTTTCTTCAAGAACATTCTGAGCTTTATCTCATACACAACCTTTTGCATTCAGAAATACATCTAAAAAAAAAAGTCTCTTATGCTCCTTGTTAATGCACCATTTTGTTATTCTCTTTCTGAAGGAGTAGCATCTGTGGCACAATTGATAATTCTGAGACCTTTATTCATTTTGCTGAACACAACCACTTCATGTTTTCATATGCCAGAAGTGATCCACCATATTTCTCTACTATTTCTTCACTCGAATTGTTTCACAGAAGAATCATTAATTTTCAAGAGCAGGATGAAGTGTATACATAAACAACAGTTTGGTCTTTTAACCCCTGAAGATAAAACCAACAATAAGAAAATACATTAATTATTATTCTATATTATGCTTCCATCTTTGATGGGCAGAAGTGCAAAATTAAAGCTGGAAAAGAAATATCCAATTATCTCTTCCAGTGCTTGAAATTCAGGTTGGCAATACAGTTTTAAAGCAAAATAAGGAACATTTTGTACTAGGCTAGCAGTTTTAGTAGGAACTGCAGATAGGCATTCCTGCTTCCAGCAGTAGAGCAGCTAGACATGAAAAACCAGATAGGAATATGTGATTATCTGAATACTGATTGATGATTTTACTGGAAAATTATTACCATTGAACTGATTTTATTTCCTGAAATTCTTCTTTCCAGAATGAGCTCCCAACAGATTTCATCTATTTGATGTGAAATATTCACCTTCACACAAAATAGAACAGTAATTTCGGAAGACTGAGAAAGAAGATGATGCTAATGCATAAAATAATGTAAATTTTGGAGGAATATTTTTATATCTTCTTATGTCAAAACATCCAACAATTGGCTCCTTTTTTACTCTTTCCAGGCTATTTGTCAAAACGAAATATATATAAGTACATTAAAATGAAGATGCACATCTGACAATTAACCAGCATAAGAATGTTCCACATATACTCTATGCCTGACAAAATGCAAGAACTCTCCCTTTGACATCATTTTATTTCTAAATTTCATGCTGCATATGACAGGAAGAGGCTTCAAGGCTATAAAATTCCCTAATAGGCTTCAAGTTTAGAAAATAATGTATTTTCTTAGTGCTTTTATGTTTAACAATTTCATTTGTATTATTAATATTGTGCTATGATGTTTAGGTAGGCAAAGATTTGTTTTCTTTTGGTTTTCTTGCCCCTGAGTGAAACAATTTAGTATATCACTGGAGAAGAGTAGGAACCATGCCCTGAAAATGAGAACATGGTAAATGAAAGAACAGTTGATAAAATTTCCATAAAAATGTCAAAAAACACGACTCCATGGCTGCTGCCTGCTGTTATACCGTGCCACTCAGCTAAAAGAATTAATCCATAAAAAATAATCTGTTGAAAGAGGCATATAGACAAAGTGATCAAAATGTCCGAAGATGAAAAATCCTTTACAGAGACTAAATTGGTAACATTTTTTAAAAAACCGTAAATATTTCGAATCTGTTGGTTATTTACTTTTTGAGAAGTTCCTTCAAGACAACTCAAGCCAAGAATGCAAGGCATTACTGATTTCTAAAAGTATTGACAAGAATTTTTCTGTGTCTTTATGTGAAATATTACTTAAGTTGTGGAGTACAACCACACACTCTGGCTTGCAGTATCTTAAAGATTGTACTTCATGCTTTGAAATGAGGCAAGATGCATTATTTTATTTTTCTTTCCTCTGAAAATTACATCTAATGCTAAAAAAGTCCACAACCAAATGCAACAAAAAACCACAGCAAAACCCAACCCATACCATATGCTTCACAGGGCTTTTATACAAACAAATTTGTTTTCTGATGACTCTTTTTGCTGTGATGATTTTACAGTAGTTACCATAACAGATTTCCTGATCTGAACAAAGCTCTTTTATTTAGCCCAAATCTGCTCTCCCTCCCACCCAGCTGAATGATGCAGAATTGTCACTTATAGACATGAGAAAGAGAAGTGTAAGCAGAATGTTGTATGATTTGTTGATTCTGGCTTCTGCTGTCTTCTTGCAGCTGCTATGGTCTGAAGCATTAGATACTTGCTTGATCTGGGTTTCAGATTAATATTTGCTTGCTTGTAATTTAACAACAACAACAAATCTTTAAAAAAAATGTTTGTCAATGATGTATGCCTTCAGGGGTGAATGCACTGGAATAATTAACAAAAAAGCAAGACAGTTTCAAGAATCAGACGTAGGAATTACAGACAAATATCATATTTCAATATATGCTATAAAATATTAACCAGGATATTATAATTCTACATTGACTAGACAAAACAGAAGTTAATTAAAGATGATCAGCTCTTTCTTGCTATCAGAGTAGTAAGCAATTCAAAGAATGTCTAAAGCATTACTTGAGAAGGAAAACCTATATTTTCAGAAATTTTCTGTATTCTCTCTATTCTTCTTCAGTTAGGAACAGATGGCTATTTATCATCTTTAAAGGAAGAGAAGAATTAAATCATTGAGAACTTTTGGAATTAAAACATTGAGAACCAAGCTTTTTTGCTTCTATGAGAAATTACTGAGGCAGTTTCTGCTCCAGTCATTGCTACATCACATTATTACAATGAACCTGTAAGTTTTAACCCTAAAAAGACTAAGCAATAGCTTCTGTCAAGTTTAATTTTTAAATCTATACATAATAAAAAGACTGTAATCACAGTCTACCTTCCCTTACATTGTAGCTCCTAACATTATAGAATTTAACTATTTGTCATCCTGCACTGTTATTTTACATCACCAGTTATGAAATCTAGCCGTATTAAATAAGAAATATTATAGCAGCATTTGTCAAAAATATCTCTGTGGTATCTCTGTTGTCCTCAAAGCTTTGCATAAAAGGCATGCTTTAGATGGAGTGTGATCCTGAAAGATTTAACACATGACTGCACACTACAGGCAGGCAGGAGGTATACTCCAGCTCTTTGAATTATGTAAATGAGATCAGGTCTCTTAGGACAGCCTCCTTTTCATCAACTACTGGCACCACACACATGTAATAGTGAAACAGGAAAGAAGATTTTTTCATCTTCTTTCATTCCATCACATCCATCTCCCATAATTTTTTATATCAGCAGTTGTCCTGGATTTGGTTGTGATAGAGTCAATTTTCTTTATAGCAGCTACTATGGGGTGGTTTGGTTTTTGCAGTGAAAACCTGTTGATAATATAGAGGGTTTTTTTTGTTGTAGCTGAGCAGTTCTTACCCAGAGCCAAGGGGTGTTCTGCTTCATGCCCCACCCAAGCCAAGGGTAGGCGGAGTGTGCAAGAGAAGTTGGGAAGGGACACAGACAGGGCAGCTGACCCCAGCTGACCAAATGGATATTCCATACCATATGGCGCTGTGTTCAGATAAAGCTGGGGGAAGGAGAAAGCAAAGGAGTACATTTGAAGGGATGGCATTTGTCTTCTCAAGTACACATTGTGTGTGATGGAGCCCCGCTTTCCTAGAGATGGCTGAACACCTGCCTGCCTGTGGGAAGCTGTGAATAAGTTATTGGTTCTTCTTTGCTTGGACATGCAACTTTTGCTTTACCTACTGAACTGCCTTTATCACAACCCATGATTTTCTCACTTTTACCCCTCTCCTTCTCTTCCCCATCCCACTGCAAGGAGAGTTAGCAAGCAGCTGTATGGATATGAGTTGCTGTCTGGGGCTAAACCACAATAGCAGTGTAGATGTCTAAAATTACCCTGGTTGCTATTCTCCAGAGAAATAGACATTTCTATTGAACAATTCCTTTCACCTAATTTAGACTGTTACAGTAGAATGAGTTAAATTTCCTCCATGTTTTTTCACTTTATTGATTATAAAGTGATGTCAGAAATATTAGCTCATATATAAACTAGAGAAGGAGCAAATTAACCCCACTGAGTTACAAATTTAAGAAACAAAAATTACACATAAAGCATATCCAAATAAGCATTCAACTTAAAATTTCACTTCCAGACATTGCTCTTTGCTCTATAATTTCCCTGAATTGTACTGACAGTGTTAGATTTCAGAGACTTGGGGTTCAAAGCAACTAACTTAGTTCTGAATACCCTCCACCTCTCTGTACTCATACACACACTTTATTTTTTTCTTAAAAAAAAAAAACCAACAAAACAAACAAACAAACTTTTTTTGTGTGTGACATTTTGTATATTTAAAGAGCTTGACTCCCTCTTTCCAACTGGGAAACACAAGGACAAATTTCTTTCTTTTCCTAAATTGTCAGCAATACGTCTGCATTGTATATTTAAATGATTATTTTTTTCCCCCAAAATAATTTTCCCTTAATTTACTGTTGCTCACCTGGTTAACTCTTAGTCTAACCAGGACTGGTTTTTTCATATTAAAAGTTCCCTAGATGTCTAAAGAAAGTTTATATTGCTACCTGTACATATACAGAATTCATAACCTGTATAATAATTTGGCATAAAAATCACCGCTTCTTCAATTACAAAAAGAAGTCTTGTCTCTCGTGTTCCTATGACCATCTGACATTCAGGTCACAAATCCTATGACGTTCTCAAAGGGCAGGAGCCTAGCCTAATACATCCCACATCATCTATAGGAAATGGATTCCATGTTGTTTTTCATATCTGTAGTACTGTTAAACATGTAAGCCTTCTGATAACCATGCTTGTGGGAAGTGCTTTGTCCTTGTAACATCCTTGAGCAGTGTATCAGAGTTTCACATGACTTGGTGCACAGCACTGAGCACTGGCACAGATTTCTCAGAGAGGTTGTGCAGTCTCCATCCTGGGAGATTTTCAAAAGCTGCCTGGATGTAGTCTGAGGCCACTGGCTCTAGGTGGCCTTGCTTGAGTATGGGGTTTGGGCAAGATGAACTGCAAAGGTTCTTTCCAACCACAAGTATTCAGCCCTTTTTGTGATTTTTTTTTTTTTAATTTAGCCTATGTGAGAAAAAAAAAAAAAAGGGGGCAATTTTTTTATAGTCAGACTCTGTTGATTCTTACAGAACTTAATTTTTACCAGGCATGGATCATGGGAAGTTAAATATTCAAGGGATGGAGAAGCAAAGTGAAAAAATTAAACTGAAGTTGAAAAGACTTACCTAGAAGCTAAATTGTTAGATGGGAAGGGCATAAACAGATGAAGCAACTATTACTTACTGCACCTTTACTTTATTACACTTACTTTATTCATCACAGCTTTAGGATTGTCATGGGGGTATTAGTGATTATGTTACAAAGACATATTGCTGAAGGTTGGTGAATAGCTATAACATAATCCAAAGCACCCAAATAACTAATCAGGACACAGCTTTTAAGTGTCAATCATGTCCTAAAGTGGATTACTGTAGCACAATTATGATTAATTAATTTTGAATTTAAAGATGTAGATGTGAATAGTTTAATTTTTAGGGTTTGTGCATACCTCCCTCTGCTGTGGAAGAAAAAAAAAAAAAAAGACAGGGGAAAAGTTGAAAATTTAATTTCTACTTTATTTTGAATAAAAAGTTCTTCTTCCTTATTCTTCTTTTGTGTCTTTTTGTTCAGTCCTCAAATGAATCTGTATGTTCAGTGAGAGATAGGAAACTCCAACAGCTCACAGAATGCTCACATATTGTGTAACTGAGCTCTTTTTTACTTGCTCAGGACTTTCACTTCTTCCTTTCTTTCAAATTTGTGAACTTTAATATCCTCTAAAAGAAGGGATTTGTTTGGGATCAATTATTACTTTTATTTCTCTTGACTGTAAAAAAAAAAATAATAAAGTTGTGAGCCGTACCTCTTTCAAAAAGTTAATTTAATGTTAAAAAACTTACGAAGTGTCCCAGAAATGCTAACATCATTCTTCACTAGTAATATACTTTGGTGATTTGCCTTTCACTCCTTTTGTCCATCCCTATGGTCCTCCTAAATGCTGGTGTTTCTCTGTACATTTCTTCATCTTATTAAAAAAGAAACCTGAAAGGGCTATTTTTCTATTCAAATGGATACTGTTCACTAGCACCTGTTTTGAAGTTATCCTTGATAGTTTCTCAAACATCTTAGAAGAAGAGTTGTCTTTAAAGGCTAATATTCTCCCAATCACTGAGAGAAGGTTTAACCAAAGCCTAAAAACTTTTCTTGTCAGGATAGGAAAGCCAAAACATGACAAACTTTTCTGATAGCCACCATGTAAATAGAACAACAAAGGTTTTATTTCTTTGCCTATTTCCTATACAACTGTTTTTAGACATATTTCCATTTTGGAAGTTTTCAATAAGAGCTTTAGTTTACCTTTTAGTTTTACCCTAATCTGGTATGACATGATTTCAGGTAGCTGGATGAATCCAAGACATTCTTTATCCAGGATATTTATTTAACCATGCTGCCAGAAACTGGGGATATGGGAAACTTAACAAGAGTCCTAGTTCTCCCAGCAGACTCACAGCTCTATCCAAAATGTGACTGAGTGCCTTACTGCTGAGCTACACAAGCTAGAAAGTGAACTATCACTTACAAGGGTTTGAGATGCAGAGCTGTCTGCCACAGAGTTTGAAGGCTGTCCCTCATGCTGTTCAGATACATGAGGGTTGCAGGGTAACAGGGAGTCTATTACATTTTGTAAATCCTGTATTATACAGGATATTTCTTTATACAGTGTATTTGCTGATGATGGTCTATACTGCTTACTGGCTCATTCATTAAACCCTAAAGAGCCATTTCAGAATGACTACTCAGAGAGAAGCCGATACCAAGTCTAAAGAAATCAATTAAAAGCAGGCAACTGCTGGCTGGAATTGGCATAAAAACTGAATGGAAGAAAAGTAACATCAATGGGGGTTAAGAAGACATCTAGATTTTGAATACTAGAGGCAGGTACGTAGAGACCATCTTTCAAGAAGAGACAAGGCCAAACACTGAAACTCTTCTAAGATTAGAAAGTAGCAGAAGGTAATTCAATGTTATTTATTGAATAAAATATCAGCTCCTTAGGATATTCTTAACACGGGTTACTTGACATCCTCCTATTTCTCTCCCTCTTTCACTATGTTACCATCAAGAAATTATTACCTTCATTAATCTAAAGCAATGTAACACTACCAATACCACTTTAAACTAAAACTAGGGTAAAATATTCATGAGCAGTTGATGTAGCCTACAGAGGCTGTTCGTGACTACTATGGATAAACTGTGCTTTTATATCTCACACAGAGAGACTCATTTGAAATAGATAGCCTGGATAAAACAGTTTTATCCTTGTGAATGAAGTTATCCACAGATGTTATGGCAGATTTTGTTATAATCAGAGCTTCATTTAGAGAAGGGTTTTTTTGTTTTGTTTTTAGAAGTAACATCTAAGCTTATTTTTTTAATAAAATCTCAAATATATATCGAATTTATTTCCATTTTATGCTCCCTTGGATGTAGGCATTTGAGCTATTTTACAATCGAAAGAAAATATAATTCTCTTCTTTGTACTGAAGTACAAAAACTGCAGTGATATTACTCCTTATAACATGAAATAGTATATTTCCTTGTAAAATGTTATTGTACATTAGGTGTTTATTCTGGTAAACAAAAACTGAATGCAGAATTTATTTGTGACTTTTAATAAATAATTCACTAATCACTTCTACAAGCAAGACAATATTGATTCACTTTGTGTGATAATGTTCAGCTTAGAAAGATCTTTGAATGACTATCCAACATGCTTAAATGAAAATTAATTGATTGGCAAACTGCTGATCAATTTGGGGGGAGTAAAAAGAAAGTTGATGAAGACAACAGATCAAGTTCTCAGTTATAAACTGTGTAATATTTTTATTTCAAAATCATATGAAATTGATAGCTAAATGAATATTTAAGCATGTGAGAAGGAAAAATGCATAACTAGTGCTCCAAAAATTAATACCTTAGGAGTCCTTGCATATTGTGACACTCCCAGTCACAGTGCTTGAAAGCAAGTGCTCTTGCTTGGCTTTGCTCTTCACACTTATGTACAAGAATGACTGCAGCTATTGCCCTAAAGGGAGAGTTAAAAAACCAGCAGAGGGAATGGAATTGATGCTATCTGCTCTTATAAATGAGCACATGATGATAATCCTGATAAAAGATATAGCATGCAAATACAGTAACTTTTGCTGTAAGCTGTGACATGTACTAATTTTCAGACATCTATTGAGTTGTAAGGCACTAGGTAACAAGAGAATTATGAGAGCAACAGTGCTAACATGTAAGATCAAATACTTTTCAACATCACCCACGTGTCAAAACTCTATTGTTGTCTGAACATTTATGCGAACAGAGTTTGAAAATAGAGTACTATTGCCTTGGAAACCAACCAATACAGGGAAAACTGAAATAGAAATCAAAAAAACACTTTTACTAAAGCAGAAACCATGAAGGTTTATTGTCTGAAGAATACTTTGGCCTCCCTTTTTATTTCAAATTATTGTTGGGTGGAAAAATAGAGTTGTATAGAGCACAAATATCGATTGCAAAACACTTTTTGAATTTCATACTTAGAAATACAACAGCTTAAGAATAGCAAGCTAGTTTGTTTAACTCTGGCTATAGGGGCCTTGGTATGGCCCATTATCTGTCGGTGCCTTGTATGACACAGCATCCACTACCACAGCCACATGAAAAAATGAAATTAAAGTGCTCAGCAGAACAATTCATGTTTAACATGGCAAATAGAAATCACTGGATACACAAGTGATTAATATATCAGCTGAACCAGATACCGTCAAATTAAGATCATTTGGAGAACACACGGTCGTGACAGTTAAGATTCCAGCCAAAACTTTATAGAAAAAGTCAGGTAGTAAAAAAGTACAGAACTTTTTATACCTGTCAAAATGTAGACAGAACAGAAGCACCTTATACCAGAATGAAACATGGAATTTTGCACCATGTTTCCTGATTTCCCAAGGTTGTATCTGAATGTGTCATATCCATGGATTGCTCAAGTGAGAAGTACTAAAGAATACATATATGAGTTGGTGTAAAGAAAGTTAACAAAAGTTAACACCCCTACAAAACTATTGTCTTTTGTCGTGGTAGCAGATCTCTACAGAATCTGAATAGAATAGATTTCAGTAATCCAGCAAATGTTACATGAAAAATCTCTCTCGTGCTTGATTTGCAAGAGAAATAAGGATTCTTTTTCCCATTGTTGCTGCATTTTACTTAACTAATTACCTGAGTTACCTTGAACAATACGAATGTATTTCATGCATAACAACTGTGTTTCTGTTAAAAAATGTGATGCATAAAATGGAATTAATTAAATCTAACTGTAAATTTCTGCTATCTGAAACAATTCACTCATAGGCAATGAGAAGGCGTCATTAATGTCTGAAAATAGATTCTTACAGAGTCTGTCTCTATTGAAATTTTTTAAAGAAGAGAATTAAAAGTCAGTATGATCTGCATCTTGGATTTCGAAGTGTGGCTTTCTGAAATAGTCCATATAAATTATTAGTAATCTGATTTTTTAGTTATATTTCTTGAGCTAATCCTTAGAAGAAAAACCTTGAAATCTGAGCATTAGCAAAATTTATTTTTGCCTTTACTGATGGATTCATAGCTTTTCTGACATTGTGTATTTTTGAGGTACAAGGATACTTTTGAAAATCCTTTTCCTGCCATTTGTTTGAAAACAATCTTTTAAAGATTATTTCAGGTCATTTTGTTGACTGTCCAGTTCCAAATATATAGCAGAATACTTGTTTTCTTCCTTCAATATTTAATAGGGAATACAAGAGTAGATACTTGTTTTGTTAATATCTATTATCTGATTTCTAGACATGTTGCTCCTTTCCTTGGTGAAACTTTTAAGAATTTTTTGTTTGTTTATTTTTATTTCTCTCTTTGAGTGGTTCCAATTCACATATTTTCTGAAAGCACACACAAGCCTAACTAGGAAGGAGTGTGTTAGCCAAAATTCCTTTTGATTTTGATAACATATATTTGTTGTTTCAGATTAAAGTGTTCAAACTTGGTTTTTTAGATGTCTTTCTCTGACAACTGTCTGCTGCTTGGTTGGACACTGACAAGCAACCGAGTGCTCTATTTAGGACTTTATTTGCATATTTTAATTACATACACAGTAATACATAAGTAGTTTTATAGAAGAGCGAGAACTCTAACCTCTAATGGTTTTAGAAGCAACAAACAAATTATCTGTTCCCTTTACCAGAGCAATTAACCCCTTCATTAAAGTTTGTGCATTGAAATTTTATTTTTTTTTTTTTCTGAAATTGCCACTATGCACTTGGGAAATTAGCTTAAGGGCAGCACCCTGGAAAATTGAGACATAAGGGTATGGAGTAAGACAACATAATTAGTGAATGATAAGGAAGAGTATTTAATAAAATAGCAGCAAAACAGATCAAATTCTAAAGAGGCTCGGCTGTAAGACTAAAAGTAATTGTACAGAAAAAAATGGATGGGAATTGGTGTAGTGAATGAGAAGACGGATAATGTAAACAGCCACGGATTACAGGTGATGGTTGCAATAGGTGCATTTTTTATTTCTCTATTTTTCATAGTGAAAATTCCAAGGTCAAGTGAGTGATTATAGCAATCAAGAGCAAAGATAAGATAAAGTGGTCTGAATAACATCATTTAGACATAAAAAAAGGATTTCTAATCTGGAATGAATCTGGAAATACTTGGGGTAGTGTGCATGCATAGAATATCTTAATTACTAATTCTAACAATCTAAATTTAAAATATTTTGCAGTTCAATCTAACTAAACTAAAGAAAATGGCCAGTCTTTCTCTGGAACAAAAGTCAAAAAATCTGCTAGGAATCAATATCATATTAGTGTTTGCATGGATTCTTTCAGTCTGCCAATTGATACTGTTCAGGATTATTACTAAACAGTTTATAAGGCTCTCATACAACATATCTATGCATGAAGAGCTCACACAGGTAATGAAATTCATTTCACCTCATTTTAAACACCTTCAAATTAGACATCTGCTATTCATATAAATTTCCTCCACACACAATAAAGAGAGCAGCATTTCCAGAGAAATATTTATCATGGTTCTGTTATAGATACATGTTATGATATTGGCTTTTCGCAAGTATTAAGATGAATATTATATGTGTAGTGTCAGAATGACTCTGCTGTATAGTTCTTTTTACTTAGACACAGCAGTGGGATAGCTGGTATATACCTGTGCTTGTAATTGAACTGTCTGCTTGGTTGGGATAACTTCCAATGAACATGTGAAGAGGACCCTGCTATTGATATGCCCAATTATCAGCACCTGCCGTCTGAAGAAAGCACGGACACAGCCCAAACTGGAGGGGATAAGGAAACTACAGCCAAGGAACACACATGCTCTAAAAAGGCGGACCCAAGGAGTGGCCATGCAAAACTCTTCTTGGAAAAAGATGAATATGCATCACACCCTATGCATATGCAACAGGCAGATGTACCAGAAAAAGTATTTAAAGGATCCCTGAGAGATTTCAGGTGTGCTCTTGGCTCAGTGCCAAGACACCCGGTCGGCCAAGGTACCAGGTCGACCGTATTAACCTTGTGCTTGCTTTCTGTCTCTTATTGTCTTTTTATTAAACTCTTTAAATTTTACCAGGAAAGTGAACCTCGTTTTTCACAGTTCTAATAGATACCTGTTTAGAAATGAATTATTCACTCTCTAGAGGTCTCACTCCTTCTTTCTTTCCATTGATTACTTGGAGAGTATAAACATCTGACTTGGACAACATACTGGACTTGTAAATGAGTTAAGTATGATGAAATGGATGTCATTCACAGTCACTTGTCCCATTGTGAGCTGAATTTCTCCATGAATTTTTCCAATTTACGTTATACTACTCAAGCTTTTACTGTTAGTTAAAAGACTGTTTTGAAAATTCCATGTGGAAACTTCATTTCTTTGTTGCTTTTACCATGAAAATGTTATTTATTGTTTCTTTAAATAGATATTGTTACTAAAAGGGAAATGTTTTGATCTTTCATGTTCTAAACACAAAACCAGCCAAAATAATATAGATTGAGCAGAAGCGAAGAAATGTGTCAGTTAGAGTGAGGAGTTTTCCTTTATTATACATTCTTAAGGCACTTCAGAAGTAATGGTGAATACTTATGACTAGTATGTACAGCGTGTGTGTCTAGTTAATACCCCAAATAACAAAATTACTTTAAATCTCACAAATAGACACAAACACACATGAATATCAATATACAATCTTCCTCCTACTCCTCACTTTAAAGTTTTCACTCAAAATTATGGTAGCAAACTGAACACCTTAGATTTCAGAAGTACAGATTTCAGCTGCTGGGAGAGTTTTTGCCCAGGGAACTACTCGGACTCCTGTGGGAATCTGCCGTGGTGGGTAAAGGTGATGAGAAATTTTCAGAGACAACCTGCTTAGTCTGTCCATCCCCCTAATTTGGAGTGGGGGGAACAAAAGGTAACAAAAAGGAGCAGGCCTAGAAAGAAATAAACCAGACTCGTTGAAAAGATAGCTTGCAAAGTGTAGTGAATAAGTTGATGCTCCAATTTTATATATGTTGTTACTGTTATAAGGTTTACCAGTTAAGAGAGCTATTAATTGTTAATTACCCATTGACTCCATTTTTGTATCTTCGATTTGTATCGCTCTTCCATCGGGGAGTCACTCCCGCCTCTCCCTTTGTGGCAGCTGCCTTGACGACTGACCGGGCTCAGGGGGTGCGGGCCCAGGCCGAGGCCGCCCCCGCCTCCCCCAGGGCCTCCACCAGCCCCGGGCTCCCGGCGCGAGCTGGCCTCAGCTTGCCCGGCATCCCACACCTCGTCCATCGCGAGTAGGTGCGGAGGGACGCCCAAGCCACGGCTGCCCCCGCGTCCCCTTTTATAGCGGCTGCCATGGCGGAGGAGCGGGCTTGGTCACCACCGCTCCCAGAGCTGTTCCCAGACCCCCCCAACCCCGAGCCCCCGGCATAAACCTGCCCAGTACCTGGTACCCCGCACTTCATCCATCACGAGTAAACCCGCTCCAAAGCAGAGAAAAGATGCTGGAAAGCAGACAGGGCCGAGCTGCCATGGCGAGGCACATGAACACCTTGAGGAGGGGGTTGAATAATCCCATGAGTACCTGTGTATGCAAATGAGGGCACCTCGGACACTTTTTAGAAAAAAAACCCTTCAAATGGAGAGCCAACATACAGTCAAAAGACCTAAACAGCTCCCCAGGTCAGGGAAGACGTGGACGCATCTCCTGACCCTGGTTTGGAGTTTTTGCCCTGTCCCCCTGACCTTGAGGAGAGATGGATTAGGGTGGACCCGGGCTCCTGAGGTGAAGGAGCTTGTCTTTCCAGGGCCTGCCACGAGGGAAGGAAGACCCAGCTCCGCACCGCAGTCAAGAGACAGAGCTGTACCACCTCCTCCTCTTCTGGGTCTCCTGTGGAGAGCGACGGTGTGCGTAGTACCCATCGGGCTTCCCACCCCGAGCTGGTCACTAATAAAGGCATTTAAAGGAGAAAACTCTCCTGCCCTTTTATTCATAACACAAAGGACTCAAATACAAAAAGGAGACGTGATAGATGGGAAAGTGGGCACATGGCTAAAGAGGAATACCAAATGTATTATTTGAGCTTGCAGATATGAAGTTAGGAAGGGAAAAGTTCAGCTGGAGCTCAGACTAGAAAGAGAGTCTTCTATAGGTTGGTTAGTACTGAGTGGAAGCACAAGGAAGACACAGACTGCTGCCACATGGAGCTGACAACTTACTTAGAAATGACATAGAAAAGAGATACTCAGTAGTGTTTTCACCTCAATCTTTAAGGTTGATGTCAGCTCTCAAGCCTCCATTTCAAGATGAAGTGGAAAACCAAATGGTGAGTCACTGACAGCAAGGGCGGATTGAGCTAGGGACCATCTGTAGCAGTTGTACAGGAAGCGGTTTTCTAGGACCTGATGGAATGAATCTGAAGACATCAGAAGATACTAGTGCAAACCTCCTCTGCCATTTTTAGAAGGTCATGGAAATTGAAGAAGAACACAGATAAAAAAAATAGTCAAATATGTCCATCAACAACCACCAAAAAAAAAAAAAAAAAAAAAAACCCAAAAAAACCCACTAGGAAGAAAACCTGACCAGATAGCCATTCTTGAGAATATAATAGAACTAATTCATGTGGAAAATTTGTCCACACAAATGAAAGACAAGAAGATTAGGAAGAGCCAACATAGATTTACAAAGATTAAATTGTGTGGAGCTATTCTTACTGCCATCTATGATGAAATGGCTTCCTTGGTGAATGGAGGAGAGGAGTGGATATCCATTTACCTTGACTTCTGCAGGATATCTGACATAATCTCTCACATACTTGTTGAACCTGATTAGACAGCCTGGGCGAGTAAGTCTGAAGACGGATGGAAAAGTGTCTCAAGTGCTGAGCTCAAAAAGTCTCAGAGTCAAAGTGGGATTCCTCAGGGTCTTTAAAAACAACCTGGGTGATGGCACTAACTGCACTAACATCAACTTTTGATGTTAGTGATACCACATTGAGACAGGAGATAGATAACACTGGATGGAAGAGGTAAAATGCAGAGTCCTCAACAGTCAAGAAATCTGCCTAAAAGGAATTGCATAAGGTTTAACAAAGTAAAATATGAAATCCTGCAGCCAAGATGGAATAATTCAGCCAGTAGTACCAACTGGGGACTGACTGGTTGGGAACAGCTCTGATAGAAAAGATTTGGGGCTGCTGATGGACAGTGAGCTGAATGTGACTTAGTAGCATGCCTTTGCAGCAATAACAAACAATTTCAGTGATCACACCAGCAACTGCATCACAAGAGATATGATTGTTTCATTCCACACAGCACTTGTTAGGCCACATGAGGCATATTGTGCCCAGTTTTTGTAGCCCCCAATTAAAATACAGACCAAACAGAGAGGGATCAGAGGAGGAGACACAAGATGATGGGAGCATGGGAGAATTTGGTGTATGAAGAAAAATAAAGGACCTGTGAGAGAAGAACTCTGGGAAGAAAAGGTTCAGGAGGGATCTAATCAGTGTTTTCCATCACCTGATTATAGAGGAGAAGGAGGTATTCTTTTCAAAAGGCTGCAAAATGAACAGAGATGAAATAATAGGCATGAGTCAATTCAGGGGGAATTCCATTTAGATGTAAGGAAGAAAAAATAATCTTGAGGACAGTTAAACAACAAACAGGATGCTCAGACCTTTTGCTTCTTGGAAATACTGAAAACAGTTTGACAAGGCCTTAGCCTAGACTAAGACTCTGCTTTCCCTAGAGGGTATCTGGAGGTCGTTTCCAATCTAGACTCTTATATCATTCTATAATTGTACCTGTCATGCAAAAATATATTTGATTCATGGAGGATCATCAGTCAAATTAATCTGAATTTTTTAGAGAAATAAATTTAAAGTTGACTAGTTTAACTGCATTAAACTCCTCCATGGGTATTCTCATTTACCGTTTAAAGGGTCTTAAGCTGATTTGTTGTGATTCAATTTCCTTACAATCAATTGAAATACTAGTATTTTCTCAAAATGTAGGCATGGTCAATTTTTAAATGTTTACATTTAATTTTCAAATATGTGCTCAGAATGCTGAGAAATCACGTTTAAATTAAAAAAAACCCCACATGTTCAGAAAATTGCAGATCTCTCTGGTCAGAGCATTACGATACCTCTAATACTCACACTGTCTATCATCAGTGGATAATAAAGGGTTACGTCAGTATTGCACCAGTCTGGTCACTTGATGAAAAATCTCAATTGGTACATCCTCATTCAGACAGTTATGTTGTACTGGTACAGATGCCAAGTTATTTGACTAAGAGTCCATCTGCAACAGGCACATTGTGATTTGGAAATACTGGTGTGTTTGGAAGCATACAGACACTAATCATTCCAGAAAAATGCACTTTGCCACCTGAATGCTGAATTCCACTGAATAGCACCATAAGGATTAAAATGTCTGAGGTCTCTCATTAATCATGTCTGTTGAAATGCAGATGGAGCACAGATATTTATATGACTTGCTTCTTTATCAGAAGAAACATAGACATTTAAGAAGGGGTCCTGGGAATGCAGGATGAATGCTGATTTTCACTGATATGTAACCATAAGGAGGAGAGCATTTGACAACCGATAAGTCTGTCTTCTCTGCAGTAATTTTTAATCTCATAGAGATATCATGCAGTGGCCCACTTAATCTACACAGCAGAATACTTGTCCTGCAGAGGTACAACTAAATCATGTCAGCTTCTTTCATCTTAATTGCTCTCATTTTTTCTGCATAGAAATGAACACTTGAAACTGTATAGTGACCTCTTGAACTGATCTGCAGGCCTATGTGGAATATGCACCTCACTGTACTTTATGTGATATGACAAAATGACCCTGAAAAGAAATTCAAAGCACATTGTGTCAAAGCCATTAAAAAAAAAAAAATTACTAGGATAGAGGTATCAGGTTTTTTACCACTGAATTCAAATTGGAATTTTATTTTGGATTTCAATCCCTCTTTAAAGAATGTTTGCACCCTGAAGTAAGAGGTTTACTTTCAAAATAGGGTAATAATGATGCATAAATTGCCTGCTTTGAAGCTTTGTAAAAACTCTTTGAAGCTTGGGGTTAATCTGGATATAGGCACTACAGAGACAGGCAGAGTTGATTGGACAAAATAATAATAAAAAAAGCTTTAAAGTTCTTTTACTCATTCCTATGCACCAGTGCACCCAATTCACATTTCTTAAGCAGTCTGTAACCTATGTCAGTCTCCAAGAACAATGATGCTACTGTAAGAGCTGATTCAGCAGAATGAGAACAACCAAGAACAGCTCTGCAATATATAGTCATGAATACAAAAAGGAAAGGAGAAATTGAACTAAACTCCCTGTTCTGAACTTCTCCAGTTCAGAAATACCTTTGTTTTAAATATGCTCTTAACAATGAGTTGTATGTAAATGGTATAAATTTTAAAACGTTATAAATATTACAAATATTCCAGCACTTCATTTTTATGCACAGCTGCTGTGAGAGTTCACCTTAAAAGGAAATGTAATCTCTAAGAGTCCATTCTAATGACAGAACGAGGTTCCTTTATATTTTATTATTCCTAAAATGAAATTTATTTCTACTTTATACTTTGAAAGGCAGAGAAATGACCTCATTTACACTAGGGACTTGCCATTAACTAATCTTCACTTTAATAGATCTAGGCTTCCTTTAGATTAGATCACTAGCACAACACATTTTCTGCACCTGGGACTTATACTTCTGATGTTGCAGCTGCTAGAAGACTCATCTTAGAGGGCAAACCCATAAGCTAGATATTTCATTGAAAAATTTTAATACAATCTATTATATACATTATTATTGCTGTGGTGCATAAAGACCTAACCCTAAAGCAGCGCTCTTTTCTGCTGTGACTGTGAAGAACTGTGAAAAAAAACCCAAAACAAAACAAAGCAACCAACCAAAACCAAAAACAAACAAAATCCAAAATCAGGGAAAGAAGTTAGGGCCAGAAGGGTTAATTGTTCAGCAGGTAGCAAAAGTGACAATATTGAGATATTAACTGGAGTGCCCTGGCTCACGCTCAAATGTCCTCTTTATTTGGCCTTGTCACTTCCCTGCAGCTATCAACAGATGCTTGGCAGAAAAATATAAATTTCACATGATAGATAGTCATGCACTACCATATCCACATGGGATCATTCTCCTCGCTTTCACAAAATTAGTGGGATGCCTGTGTCCTAAGCAAGGGATTGTCTTTTGCACTTTTCTTCTACCAAATATATCTACTAACATTCTTGTAAGTATAATCAATTCAAAAGGAAAACAATATAATTGAATAGACAGATTCTAAGAATAAACATTCTTTACAATCCTTTTAATACANCAACATTCTTGTAAATATAATCAATTCAAAAAGAAAACAATATAATTGAATAACAGATTCTTTACAATCCTTTTAATACATTAGAGATGCTGACAAAACTCTGAGCAAAACCACGTTACAGTGATTACAACATGATATGTTTCATACGATCAGAAGTAGGTATTTGTGCTACATACAACTAATGCAAGCTCATCACCTTAATTTTCTTTTATAGTGGGGGAAAAAGTCTTCATTAAACTATGGTTGATATAATTCTAAAACAATTATCTCCTACAGGTCAGATGAACCAAATCTAAAATCTTGTTTTGATTTTCTTTTTTTTTTCCATATTGATCATAAAAGATTTTTAAGATGATAAGCTCAGACACTGACATTTTCCCTGGAGGCACCTTAGCTCAGGTGAGATGAATCTTGCTCTGGAAGTCTGTTCAGAGATTCACTGAGAGAAAAATCAGTAATTATCAAAAAGTAAACATTACTTAATTTTCTGCTATATGACTTTTGGAACTATATTTCATTCTAATTACCAAACAATAATTTCTAAAACACTTAGGACCAACATAATTTTGTACGTGCATCTTTCTTTCCCTTCCGTATTGTCTATATACATGTATCCAGATGTCATGGCTTTGCCATGGTACTCCCCAGTTTCATGCTCCCACTGCATCTCCAAACCATGCAGTGCTTGGGCGTTCCTCACTTTCCTCCCTCCCTCCTCCTTGCTACAAGAAGGAGAGGAGAACTGGAGGAACAAAAGGCAAAGATCACAGGTTGGGATAGGAACACTTTTCTGGGAAGGAGAGTACAAGAGATGAATGGTTCACCCAGGAAACCATTCATCCAACAGACAATACACAACTGCCCTGTCTACATTTACTCCACCAGAAGGAACCCCTGCTCCCGAGAAGAGATGCCCTTCTTCTTGCAGCACAATGGGATGACACAGAATAACCTCTGTTTCCTAGACATGTCCCCTCCTTCCTACTGCAAAAGTTAACCCTATCCTGTCCAGAAGCAGGAAACCAGTCTATTTTACCAAAGTTTACACGTTGTTTTTTTTTTAATCTATGCTTTACTTCAACAGTTTTACTGTCTTTATCTGCATGTAAACAGGCAATGCATTTTTATAAATACTATATTTAAAAAGTTAAAATCACAAGAAAAACAGCCCTATGAAAAAAATAATTGATTATACTTTGGAGTTAAGTAATTATATGTGCAGATCTTATTATTTTGCCTTGTAGGAAGAGAGATTGCAATACTTAGGGCAATGTTGTGAGAACACTGTCTATATTCATAAGAAACTAAGACCTGAATCACTCATCTTCAAGTTATCTCAAGTTAGCTTACAAAAAGGTACTGAT
Source organism: Nicator chloris (assembly GCA_013400495.1). Lineage (NCBI taxonomy): Eukaryota > Metazoa > Chordata > Aves > Passeriformes > Pycnonotidae > Nicator > Nicator chloris. The sequence goes on from WAAE01020624.1 coordinate 21,220, forward strand.
AGCACTCTTAGGTAATATTGGGTATATTTAAATTCGCAGCCAGTTTGAAAGAAAATAGCTTATTTTAAGAGATAGTGACGTCAGTGCCTTCATCATTCCCTTCCGTTCCCGGCTACTCCAACACCGGCACTGGGTCGGCTGGGGACACTCCCCCGGAGCTCGGGGGACAAGGAGAGCGGCAAGGAGCTGTCATTCCTGCATGGAAGGACCACTGTCATCCAAAGGCAGTAAAGGAATGAGAGAAGGGCCCCCAGAGTCATAACATCCAAAGATTTATTCTCTCTGGAGGAACATCATCCGAGACAGGGAGGAGAAGCTTACACTGGGTTTTTACTGGAGGAGGACCTATGGGAGGGAACAATCTAATAGCCAATAGGGAAAACATGGGAGGAACTAGGGGAGTAACACGCAACTTTGGGAACAAATAATGGAACTTTGAGGGAGGAGTCACCGATCCCTAGCCAATCACTTGATGGATCTTGGGGAATCTTCTGGAACTAGGGGAAGACGATCTTGGAGATTGACAAGGTTTATGGGAGGCACTTAGAGGATTGACACAGAACTCTCAGAAAAGAAGGGAGGAGTTGAGGGAGAGTGACAATTGGGAGGAGGGTACAAACATGAGGTGAAACCATTACAATGGGGATTACAGAACAAACCAGACCACTGCAAGATAGGAGCAGAAAGTGGCACCCATTGAAATCAATTCATTTCCTTGAAAGATGGTAAAGAAAACTCTTCTAGAAATAAAAGAACTAAATCAGAGGAAACTACCTAGGAAGTTTTTTTGTGTACATTTGCTTTTCACCAAATTTTGGGGGGGTTTCATGAGTCTTTCTTTTTTCTCAAGCAGTATCTTATGCCTCCAGAAGCATAGAAGATTATAGAATAAAAAAAAAAATTACAAAAAAAAAATCACTTACTAGCCAAGATGCTGCCCATCTAATTCATTGTGATAAGAACTGGGATACTCAAAGAACACATTACAGAGATAAGATGTTAATCCAAAAAGATACTTGAACCCTTAAGAGAAAAAGTCATGCCACATTAAGCACATCAGGTTCTTGCTTTTTTAAAACAATGTTTTCCAAGTCACTGAATTATTACATTTTGGCTTTTCCTTAAATTCAACTCAGTTGAAATATATGTGGTTTCTAATATGTTAATTTTAAAGAAATAGGTCCTCATTTTGTTTAAAAAAAAAAAAAGGCATCTTATGTTTTAATAATCTGTTTTCTAGTATGTAGAACAGATTTTAGAAGGAAAGAGTGGGAGGAGAAATCACTGGTCTGGAATATATGCTACATGTATAACACAAGAAATGAAGCTGCTAGCAGTAAAATAATTGTGGCAACATTAAGATTTTCAAATGCCAGACCACACTTGCCTCTGGTAGATAGATGAGAAGAACAAATATATTTTGTTTAAAAAAAAATTATTACTTGATTTGTTTTTATTACTTTTTCCCCAATGATTTTAATAAATTTCTAATGTATTGTTTAGTAAAATGTTTTACAAAAGCATGGCAACCTAACAATTTAAAGAGGTGATTTTTTTTCTTTAAGACTTAACCAGGACTGTTTAATTTGTGAGATCTGAGCCCAGGCATTTTTTTAGTCATCGATTCTTTTTATTTTGTTTGTTTTTCTTTAGATCAAAAGCAAAATAAAAGCAAACCCTGACTGAGCAGCATAGCTCAATTTTTCTGGAGTAGGATGTTCTTATAGGACATTAATGAGCTTGTTACCTGTCCAACCAATTTTATTTTTAATCTTCATTTCACCTATCAGATTCCACAAAGTATCAATAGCATAGTATTCAGAATCAAAAAAATCAATTAATGCTTTTAAACAGCTGTTGGGAAAAATTTTTTGCTCTAAGCGAAGTAGTGAAGCCATTCACAGCAATGAAGCTGAGGAAAGACAAATTGCACTATTTATTTTTTCGAGAGCTAGTAACTGTAAAAGGGGAAGGCTCTGTTGTCATTTGTGTATACTGATTTTTTGCCTCTCACTATATAACAAAAATCATGGCAGTGAAGAATCCAATCTTTTTACTAGTTGTACCACAAATTAGGCTGCCATAAAAATGATAGGGGGGGAAAATGCAAAAACCTTCAAATAGAAACAACGTTTGTTCCCTAAAACAAACAAAGAAACAAACAATTCCCACATTTAAGCTTGTCTTCACTATTGTTAATAAAAATATCTTTCTGGTAACTATAAATCAGTTTAGTAAGTAATTTTTTTTTTTAATTTTTCAAAGAAATACGGAGTTTTCCAGAAACAAATATAGTTAGCGGTTTGATTTTAACATTAAAATTCTCCTCAATTGTAATGACTTAAAAAGTCTCTTTTCTATAAAACACTAGTCATAAAACAAAGTGACTTTCGTGTGTTGGTGAATGCTCATTTTCAAGCTTGACTTCTACTGATGATCATACATTCTATAATACATAAATCACTGTGATCATAGTGTCTGCTTTGAAGGGAAATCAATTTTTTCTCTGTTAAGGTAGGAGAAATTTTAGTCAGATAGTGCTGATGTTTTTTTGGTTTATTTTCCTGGCTTGGAGAAATTTAAAAATCTGAATTGAATATGAAAATGGCTGTTGCTTAATCCATATCAACTAGGCCATTTTCTTGCAGTCACAAGATCTTGGACTCACTGTTGCTTTCCAAGCTAGGAAAGATTTCCCTCTAGGGTCTTTTGTAGGGTATTACTACACAAATAATCAACAGGAAAAACAGAAGAAAAGTTAGAAGCTAAAACTATATTTTAGAAATTCAACCAGTCAATATCTTAAATACCTACTCCAATCCAAGATCTTTATCTAGTTCCTCATTCTTAAATTGTCCTTTTATAGAGAAGGGACTACTTTAACAACATTGTTCAAAATTGTATCTTACCCAAAGAAGAAAATTACTGCATAAAATATCACTTTATTGAGTCTACTTTTCATTCCTTTTAACTAACATATACTTACGGAGATTACTTACCAAATTTAATCCTTCCATAAATTAATTTCAAAACAGAAACTCTACAAGAACGTTCCTGAGAAAATGAATAAATTAGAATGTGTTAGATATTGCTATCAACTATAGAAAATCATCTCTGCAATAAAAAAATACTAGCAGTATCAATAAAATCAGTATGTTTTTGTAACCATGAAAGTGTTGTACACATATATAAGCATAAAGTGGTAGTACTGATGAAACTCAGCTGTTTTGTTTTGTAGGTTTCTTCCCTTATTTTTAGCTTCTGAATGTATATCGTTACTGTAGAAGTCAATCAGAAAAACAGCACTTTTTTCCCCCAATAAGACTGTTTTTCTGCATACTTGAGCTTCATTCATAAAAGAAACATTGTTTTGTCTTATTTTTCTTAGGTTTATTCATAATTTAAAGATAAATTTTAGAAGGACAAAATATCTCCAAGAAGGACAATGAACCACACTGAACCTTGGATTCCAGAACAGAAGTCACAGCTGCAGCCTAGGGTACAAGCTCAAGTGGACATTTTTATTCTTGGAGAACCACAGAAGAGTAATTTGAGGACTTTTTTTATTCTCTTTGGACTATAACAAAGAATCTGAGGGAAAAGGAAAGGAAGAGAAGTCAAGCAAGGAAAATGAGAAGTATTTCTTGCTAAAAATAAATCTTTTTCATACTTTATATGCTTTTAAAAAGGATCAGACCAATTTTAAATACTCCATTTATGAATTTAGAAGAAAAACATAATTTTATTGGTGGTTGATGGAGGAAGGGACCTCTTACCCTCTCTTTCCTAGAGATTTGTTCCTAAAAAGCCCTGGAGCATTCTAAGCAAGCAAAGTTACAAAGAAGTCATATCGACCTATGACAAGATGATTCAAAGAATTTTAAAATAAGCTTACATTTTGAAACCTGATGTTATTTCCCAGACACCAGTTTTTCTTATAGATATAAAAGAAGGATAAGAGAATTATTAATATTGTTTACCATCTAAACCTCCATAGCCAAACTTGAACTAGCTTCTTTATTAAAAGGTGTTCAAGCAATTTCTGTGCTTACCTGCTAAAATAGAGTAATTTTTTACAGAATTACACAGTTGTTGTACAGTTATTTTATGTAAAAGACTGTCACAAATAAACTGAGTAGAGTCACCGATGGTTTTCTTGCTGAATGATTCTCAGCCTTTCCAAGGTGGTGATCTATTAGCTGAAGAAAATCAAATTGCATATACTGTGAAGGAGCTGGCAAAGACTAGTTGAACAAGAAGAATAAAATGCAATGCAAATGTAAAGGCTGGAGTTTTCTTTGCTTGATTTTGTATTAGCTAGCTAAGTACTTTTGAAACCAAATTAACTTTGCTGATCCATTGCTGTTGTCTTTTTGGTGCAAGAGCTGAGAAATACTGCTCTAGAAATAGATTTTTCATGATTAGTTTAGGGTTTTCTTTTCCAAATCTACAGACAGTAGGAAACCTGTCCATGAGAAACGTAAAGATCCATTTCTGCAATTAAAAAAAAACAAACCCTCAAAGCTAATTTTAATAAAATAATGTCCCCAGACGTGGAAGGATACTACACCATATTTATAAAAATTGTATTTGATATAAAAGAGAGAGAAGAAAAAAGTAAAAAAGGCAGATGAAGTTATAAGAAATAAAATTTTTAGGTAGTAGTTTCCCTGATTTTAAGTTTATTTTATTCAACTGAAAAGCACAATCCATCCATCTTTGCACATACATGCAGAGGCAAAGGCTCTTCAGAGAGAAGTTTCATTAAAAGCATTGCAGTACATGACCTTAACAAGCAAAAAGTCAACCCCCACATTGCAGAGTCTAGCAGTTCCTGCATTCAATAGAGTTTCCCATAAGAAATGCGCTACTGCCATTTTCCTTTCCCACCACCTGTTGTCTAATTTCAGGTAAAAGTTTAAGTCATTAAAAGCATTGAATGGTTTCCTGCATTTTTTTAGACAACTAGCATAACTTTCATCAAGGTTTACCTTTCTGAGTGGTCATTTTCTGTCACTCCTTGACAGTTCAATCCGAATTGTTGGATTGATGAATAAGGGTTTTTTGAATTTGTTTTAGGTTTGGTTTTGTTTGTTTGTTTGTTTGCTTTCTTGTGTTTTTAGTCCTTCTTGTCTCCTGCCACATGCTGCTTCTTTCTCACAGCAATTAAAAATTATTTATGACACTTTAACTAATGGCTCAGATTAAATGAATGGTAGCCTTTACATAGCCCAGTCTTTTTGAGGCATAATCAGCTCTGGAAATTGATTTGATTAAAGTCTGATTGTTTTCAGACCATGAAGTAATGCTAAAACTTGAGTAAAAGTATCTAGTGTATCTGAAAATCTCTCATAATTTCAAATGTAAATTGACCTAAAAATATATATATAGTTTTCCCATCACAGACTTTACCTTATTCCAAATATCACTGTATCTAAAGGTAGGAGAATGGATTATAGGCAACCTTGTCCCTGATAAGTCACAGCTGTGCTAAGTACCGAAAACAACCTTGCCCTTAATAGGTCACAGCTATATCCAATATGGATGAGTGTGATAAAAGGGTGGGTTGTCTGGTCAGGAAGGAAATTAAGGGATGATCCAGAGGAAGAGTGGGCCAAATGGGAAAGAGAATTGCTGCTGTGAGGGGTCTGCAGTGAGGTCAGTCTGAGTCTACAAGGAAACCTGCAGTGGGAGTTTGCTGTAGTTGGAGTCAGGACGGCTGAGTTGTGAGAAAGACTAAACCAGGACCTTTTCATTCTGATGAACAAGAGTGTGTTTTGTCTCATTTCTGTCTCTAATATGAGGTCTGCTGTAACATCTAAATATGAATGACAGTGTTGTATTTAGATTTGGTATGAAATTACTGCAGTGTCATGCAGGATACGCTATGGAGCTGAGTCGCTGAAAGAGTGATTTAATATATCTCAGAGAGCTTGATTTTGAGCGAAATTTCTCTGCACAAATACCTTTTAATAAATTTGTATGATCTATAATAGAAACACTCATATTTATACGAGATTCTTGATCAGCTTCAGTCCTGCTCACAATAGAAATGCCTCATCAAATGAGATAGTTAATACAATCTGAGTTCAGACTCTCACTTTGAAGCTTTACATTCCTTTAGAGCTGATGAAGGAAAGCAGGCTGTTTCAACAGATGCTACTGAACAGATAATAGAGGACATTTGCTTCACTGAATATAAGATAAGACTCTCAGGTTTCTAAGCTTGAGGAAGTTAGTAGCTTTTTATGAAGGATCTCGAAAATCTTTAAGAGAAAGTGTCACCCTGTATACTTACATAATGTCTAGTTCAGATGTGACTCTTGATGGACCTGCAAATAGTACTGCAACATCAGTAGAGATATTGTCAGTAGAGATGTGAGCAGTAAATCCCTGGAAAGCTTCTATTCCCTCTCAAACATCAATTTTTAAAGCAGATTTAAATATTTTTAAAACCAAGGTAAAGATACCAGCAGACAGACAGTATAAAAGAATGATAATACACCACTTTTTCTACATATCTTTAAAATTCTTTTTTGAGGTTTTTTGAGTGTTGTTTCTACTTAGCAATCTTTATCTAGATTTATTTCTTCAGTATTTCGATTACACACAGCTCAGAGTTGATTGTAACTTCAGATCCCCAGTTATGACTTGGATCAACTGCCAAATGTAATTTAATTTTGTTTTCAGCAAATTAATTTCATCTGCAAATCAAAACATTTGCATCAGCTGTGCTGTTACAGACATGCTGGAGTACTTGCAGCAAATCTGAATGTTCTTTGCTGCTAATGAGAAGGGACATTCAAGTCATTTATTTATAGACTGAGTCTACAGTGTTTTCAAAATTCTAATCTATGCAAGAACTGGCTTTATATTTCTTATAAAGCAGAAGTTAAAGAGCCTCAACAAATGCGACTTGCATCAAAAAAAAAAAAATTAAAATGTGTAAATACTGAGGTTAGAAGATGGTAATGAGCAGAAATCTGAGAAAAATACTCTCTTCTAGTATTATATATGTCATCCAGTGTTGGTTTATGCTTAGAAATCCCCAAAATGCAACTGGAAACTTGCTGACTGCATGCTGTTGTAAAACAGGAAGTAATAAAACATTATAACAAAAAAAATTAAATGTAATATAAACCAAGTGCAGGAAATAAGAGAAAAAATAAATATAGAACCATTGTAATAAGAAAAATGGAGGGGGAAATAAAACTTAATAAAACAAATAAAAGATTTCTATGGGCACACAGCTTGACAGACAGTAGGATGGAAGAAAGATAATGTCATGGCTAGACTTGAAAAGTGATGTTGAACTAGAGATACAATGGTAATACAGAAAAATGCCTACTGGAAACATGAATAGACTGCCTTTAACCATGACTAGAACATGAACTGCAAAAGAGAGAATTGTGAGATTCTTTCTGAGATACTGCATCCACCCAGCAGTGAAACCAGACAGTTTCCCCTTTGCTCTTTCAGACATGAAAAGATAATGACATTATACACCTTTGAAAAGGAAGATTTAGAGCAGGTCCACACTCTGGTCATGGTATTCATTACATATTAACTGCTATTACATGGACTCTAAATCTTCCATTTCTCCCTCCTGTATGTCTGAGCTCCTTCAGCTCTCAGAACACATTTGTTTCATTCTCTCTAGTTGCTCTGCATTTCTTTCCAAGTGAACTGTGTACAAAAGGGGAAAAGTGATGGAGAGCTAACATTTGGAAGCAAAATATACAGTACAATGTAGTGCATGTAAAAAAAAAAGAAAAGAGCTTTGACAAGATAAAAAGAATGACATTATTATAAATTGCATCTAATTTTTAGAAACATGAGTAAACAGAGCCTTGGGCTTGATCTACAGAATGAACTGGAACAATTCAAATTGACTTAATTTAGCAGGACTGTAGGAACTTTATTATATAATACAGAGATACTTTCTCATCTTTAGACCCAAACTTTTATTGAAGCATGACAAAAGCTTGCAGGGAAATGTTAGAAATAGTCATAGGTGACCCCGAAAATATACATGATTGCTACTAAGTATCCAAGTTTCAGATTTTTTATTTAAATAGTGTCCAGGAAAAAAAAAATCCACTATAAATT
>WAAE01020625.1:529-130873 GCA_013400495.1 Nicator chloris
AAAAAAAAAAAGGGAGGCAGTGAGAGCCTCTACCTCTCCTCGCTCTCCGCTCACCCAGCGTGGCGAGGGGGAGCGGCCGCTCCGCCCAACACCGCCCGGGCACTTTCTGGCTTAAAAAAAAAAAAAAAATAACAAGAAAAAAAAAAAAAAGGGAAAAAAAAAAGCAGGAAAAAAAAAGGGAAGGAGGAAAGCGGGTGGGGGCAAGAGAGGCCCTCCCCTCCAAGTTGCAATTAGCATCCTCTCCGCTGCTGCTGCGGGGCTCCGGTGCCCCCGTCCGCTCCCGGCGCGGCGGCGGGCGGAGCAGGAGAGCGGGGAAAGGGGGGGTGGGGGGGAAGGATTAAGTTTTTTTTTTTTTGTGCGGTGTGCGAGCGGGTGGCGTTTTTAAGGTGGATCTCCGGCAAGCAGAGCCCGGCGGTGGATGCGGGAAGGATGCGGCGGTGAAGAGCGGCGCGGGGCTGGCGGCGGCCGGGAGCAGGTAAGGGAGCGGCGGCTGCGCTTCCCGGCGAGGACAAGGGAAAAGCGAGGACATCTTTGCTTTAGTCAACCTCAGCGGCGAGGGGGACAGACGAGGCAAAAAAACCAACAACAACAACAACAAAACCGGGGAGGGGAGGGTGGGTGGAAATGTGATGGTGGTGGGAGGCGGCCGCGCAAGTTGCGCGGGTGGGCGCGGAGCGGCGGGGTGAAGTGGGAAATCTTTTGTTGTGCCGGGCCCGCATTGTTTACTTAGTGCCGAGAGCCGCCGACAACATCTGCCGGGGGATTAACGGGGCGGCGGCGGCAGGAAAGTTTGGGCAAGGGGGGAACCCCGCGGTGCGGCGCGGCCGATGCTCCGGGGGACGCGGAGCAGCCGCCGCCTTGCGCTGCATTTATAATTTTTTTTTTTTTGGGGGGGGGATAGTGTGTTTAGTTATTGCCCTTTTTTTCCCCCCAATCTTAATTTTAGGTAGATTACAAGGGGAAAAATGGTTTAGTATTTTAATTTTTTTTAATTTTCATTTTTAAAAATTTATTTTATTACCGCTCAATAACCGCGCTCGTCCCTCAGTCACTTAGCAACTCTCCACGCTTCTAACCCGCGGAGGTGCGCGGTGTCCGCGGGGCCGCGCCTCGCTCCTTCCCTCCCACCTTGTACCCCTCCGCCTGAGCTCAGAATAATTTCCCCACTATTTATTTATGACATCTGTTTTTTCCCCCCTCTCGATCGGGACGTTTTAAACCCTTCCCTGGTATCACTAGAATGGAAAATCAGAGGGGGTGCGTGGATTTAGGCGCTGAGATTGTTCTTATCACACCTCTCCACCCCACGATAAAAAAATAACATTTCCCCCCCAAACTTGCAGGACTTGCTGAGGGGGAAAGAATAGCCTTTTGTCCTGCTGAGGGACGTGCCCCCAAGGTAAATCCTGGCTGGAGCTTAGCGCCTGGTACTTTGCCGGGTCCCAGGGCTCTGGCTGTGCTGGGGAGGAGGAAAGTAGGAGATGGAGATCTCAAAGTAGTAGAAGTAATTTCTTCTTTCAGCTACACTTCTCCGCTGCCTTTGAATTGCCTGCAATGAATGTACGTAGCTCTAATTGAAGTACTTTAATCATTCACACTTGATTAAGTATACCGTGACCAGAGGAGAGGAATACACGCGGCTCCCTAGAACGGGAGGGATGGGATGACATTTTAATCCTGTGTTTTAAAAAAACATCGGTGGAGCAGGAAAAAAACCCGGTCGGCGGTGACGGTTCGGTGTAACGGTCCCTTGTTTCCATACAGATGGTGGCTTTCCTTCGGGATGAAATCGCAGTTATCGTGGATATTTGGGGAGCAGGGAGGAAGAAAAGGCACGTACTTTTAGGTTTGTTTAAGCAGAGTGAGGAAAATAATGATAGACGAGATGCCTGGTGACAAAATGCTTTTGTTCCTGTTTCCATCAGTGCATAAGGGCGCCGACCTGCTTTAGCATTCTTTAAAGGTCTCTCTTTACCAAGGAAAATTGAAGATGGTCTCATTATAGGAGAGTGTGTTCAGAATACTATGAGGTATTTATGAATTCAGAGGTGATTTCTGGATCGCAGACATTTCAATTACGCATCCTCTAGTAAAAAAAAAAAAATTTTATTTGTAGCGATGTGTTCTGTAATCTGTTTCTTCCATAAAGCTGATTTGTGCTCAAGCTCCGGAGCTGGCTGAGGGAATGGGTCCGTCCACGGGGCTCGAATCTCAAACGAGGATTTGTGTTCTTTGCCTCGCAAAACTTTCTGCTGCAGGGGCAGCCCAAAGTTCCCGTGAAAGCGATTGTTTGGGAAACGTCAGCTATCGTCAGTATTTTTCTGGAAAATCTGGCGTTGTGAGTGCAGGGTGGTATTTTTAGAAAGGAGCTTTTTATTTTTGGAGGCGTTTGTGAAACCCACCTGTTAGCCATTAGGGGGGATAGAGGTTGGCTTTCACCGTTAGCAAACCCGGGTGCATCTGGGGGCTGTGGGCTGTTCCTCACTTGATCCAAGCTCTTTCCAGTCATGGGCAATCAAAATATCTTTCCCTTTAAAAGTTATAACCAAGCGTTTCTAAAGCTGAACAGAAAATAAGGTAGTTCAGAGTGGTGGCACTCTCCTGCGTTTAGGAACACAGATTGCAGGAGCATTGGACTTTTCCTTTTTCTCCTAGAATTTCAGACTGAGATGCTTCCCTGGTCCAGGGTTTTATTGTCAGTTTTATAGTGTACAATCATAGATGATGTTTTCTTGCTGTCAGCTTTCCCTCTTTTGAAGGAAGTTTTCCAGCCCATGTGGATCCGGGGCTTGGCTGGCAGGGTGGCTCCAGAGCTCGATGCCCCGTGGAGCTGCCACCCCACAGCCTCCTTTGCTGACAGCTCCCTCTCACCCCCCTGCTCCTCCGAGGGCAAAGTTGTGCCCTTTTTCCACTGCTGCTTTTCCTAGATGGAAAACACTCAAAGGAGTTTCCCCGCAGCAAGAACTGTAGCACAAACTGTCCCCTTTAACGCTGGCATTTCAGTACATGGATTTGTCACTGGGGTCTGGTGATAATATTCCTTGCATCAGGAAAAACATCAGCCTCAAAGTATGAGGTCCCAGGCATGAGCTGGAAGTAACATACTGAAGCCTTTGGCCAGGAAAGTTGATTTATCCATCAAGCTGGCTGCAGTTCAAATAAAACTTCTTCAGTTCAGCTGACTCTGGCAAGAATGAAATGTACTAATGAAAAAAACCCCCTGAATCTGTGTTTGCCCAACAATTTGGAAAAGGTAGGTTAATTTTCCCTGGGTGTTTTGGGCTGTTTACTGGCTGTGGGAATTGAAAGAGGCTTCATGTTTAAAGCAGAAGAAATAGAAAAGCTGCTCAGAACACAGCACTGGCAATTTGCAAGTGTTTTGTTAAGATCTGGTGGATGATGCTGTCTCATAAAACCTGATGGGTGTCACATTTACTCCTCACATCAGATCTAGTGAGTATTCCTGTCTTTGCTTTGTATTTTGATTGTTGTGAGTTAAGGAAGTAAAGAGTGGAGCTTCTGGTTAGCAGCTCTTCAGTTTGGGCTGATGACTTACACCTGCCCTAGAAATTGGGGTTTTTTCAGATCCCTCTGTCCAGCTGTGAAGGATATTTATATTATAGACTCTGAAAGGAGAAGTGGTCAGGGCTCACAGGTGAATTAAAGACCATGTGTGTGGGGTCCAAGGTGATTTTTGGGTTCCCCTCTTGCAGGGAGCACTGAAACATTGGAGGGGAGGTTTTGGCAAGTCACTGCTGGTTTGGCTCTGGTTACTGGGATAACACAATGGTTTTAGGCAGGAATTGGTGTTTTCTCCATTGCTGTTTGTAGTGCTGGGAGATGTAACTTCAAATGCACTTTGTCACACCCAGGTATGAGGATGTAATTCTAGAATGCAGTTTGTCATGGTCAGCTATGCCTGGGCCACTTATCATTCCTTATGCCATGTTCCATAGTTTGAGATTTTTCTTCCTTCTCCTTTGCCAAAGAAAACGAGATAAGATTTAGGTGAAAGGATGAAAAATGTCATGACCATCCTCTGCAGCAGCGAGGTCTTGGAAACCAAATCTTCACATTGTACCACCTACGTGTTTTCTCCTTCTGCTCTGCCCCATGGTGGTGAGGAGACTGGAATTTGGGCATTTTACCAGGGAGTCACCACATAACATTCTGTGTGAAGTCAGCAGGAGTTTTGGTGACAGAGCACAGAAGAATCAGTGTCACTTGTTTAGTTCTACAATGGTGCTTTATAAGTGTGCACTCCCCTTTCTTGCACCATGAGCCCCAGTGATTTTTTTTAAGAACCAGGAATAAACATCTGGAGCTTTTTAGTTTTTGTTTCTCCTCTCTGAGGTGATAATGCAGATGGAACATTGAAGTTTGCTTTTTGTTGGGCTTGATCTGGTGAGGGAGAAGCATGGTGGTGCTGTGTGGGAAGGTCATGGGGGCCCTCCTGCCAAAACTTGTGGGGTTTTTTTTACTTTGTAATGTTTTCTTAGAATCACAGAGTGGTTTGGGTTGGAAGGAACTTTAAAGCTCGTCCAGTTCCAACCCTCTGCCGTGGACAGAGACACTTTCCATTACACCAGGTAGCTCAAAGCTCTACCCAGCTTTGCCTTAAACTCTCCCTGGGATGTGCTGTGATTTATTAGAGCCTGGTTACATTATCTGGAGCTTCCATGGGATTATTAGAAAGAAGTACAGCTGGAATAGTTTGAGAGGAAAAACGTGTGGTGGAACCAGAGTTTTTTATCTGCACCTGCACGATCTGAAAGTCAGTGTGGGTGGGATGGAGTTTGCTTTTGCCTGGTCTGAGGTCTGTAATTGTGTCCTGCATCAGGAGAAGCGTGGTGAACAGCAAGGGCAGTGTTTTGGGGGAAAACATCAAAACTGTGGTGCTGCACAGGATGCCCCAAAGTGCTGTGTGTGTCACTGCCTCCATTCCCATTGCTGGTGTGATTCTGGGTGTTTCACGTTTTATCCGGTGGGGAGATGTGTGTAGCTCCCAGGGTGTGGGTAAGGAGCTGCTGTCAGACCCCTGCAGCAGCTGTGCAGAGAGCCCAGCATGACTGGAACCAGCTTTGTTGGATCCACCAACCCTTCCCTGATCATTGGTGCTGCTGGTGGGGTTGCCAGTTCTGGGGGTTTTTATGGGATTTTTTTGCCCATCCTGAAATCCCAGCCAGGAGCAGAGCATGCTCTGGGGGATCCTGGATGTTCATCTCTGCCCTGTGGTTTTGCCAGCAGAGGACAGTCCCTGGCATCTCTTGTAGGGTCCCTGTGCTCCACAGCTGGCAGGAGCTGTGTGTCCATGCATGACAGGGTTATTTTGGATAATTGAGCCTTGTTTTTCAAAAACATGATCTTCCAGGGAGGATCAAGGTAGGCATCTTGATAGGCATCCATAAAGTCCCATCTGTTCTGACACCTTTTGTAAGATTCAAATAAAACCTGAGTTACCTGAATGCATCAGTTGTAGATTTTAATTATTAATGATTTGCTCCTCCAGCCTTATCTGGCAGTAATTTCATGTATCCTTTAAGCCAATAAAAACCAGTGGTCCTGTTGAAAGTAACTGCCCTGCTTCTTCCTGGGCTCCTTTCCGTCCTTCCTGATGGAAATAGGTTTTATACACTTTAAATAAATCTGCTTGGTTGTTGAATTTTGGGCTCTGCTTCACCCAGGTCCTCTCCTTAATCCCCACCAGCAGTTGGAGCAGTGTAGGATTAGGAAGGATCTTTGTCACCACAGTGGCCAGATCAAGGTTGACCAAATGCCACATTTTTTTGGGCGCAGGTGTAGAGTGCAGGGTTCCTTGGCAGTGAGTTTTTGGAGGGGGTGCTGTAGGAACCTCGTGGAGCTGATTTCCACAGGAGTTCTGCTGCGGTTGCTCCTGTGTACGTTCACATGTGCAGTGTTGACAGACAGCCCCTGTTTCTGTGCAACAACACACAGCAATTATTACAGAAATAGACCCCTGAAGCACAGCTCGGAGGGAGAACGTGGGGATTACAGACACAATATTTACAAGGAGCCGAGTCTTTAATGAGACCGGGAATAATGCAGATGGATTCTCTGTTGCTAAATATAACAGATATGTCATGGATACTGTCTATCTTCCTTTTTTTTTTTAATAGTGATCCATTCACGTTGAAAAAAAAGAGGAGCTTGTGTGCTGAAGAGGTTGGCACAAAATTGTGGGATATTCCAAAATTAGCCTGGCTTTTAATTACTACTGTAATAACTACAATGTGTGGCTCTGCAAGGCATGAGTGACTCTGGCTGGGAGCATGGATGAGCCCCTTTGAAATGCTGATGGCCTTTAGGATAGTAACAGGTGTACAAGGAGTGTGGGATCAGCCCCAAAAGAGGCAGAGGGAAGAGATTGAAATCTGTAAATCCAGTAGTTTCCATGCAGCTGGCACAGTGTTGGGGCTGGTAACATCATTGTTGGAGTAGAAAATAAGCAAAACCAGCAATGAATCCCAAAGCTGGTTCCTGTGCAGGCAGTGGATGTCACACCCTGGGGTGTGTGACACTGAGTGCAGGAGTGTGGGGAATGTCCTTTGTTGGTGTTAGCTGGAGGGAAAACCCTGCAAATAAATTCCCTTCTAAAAAACAGGTGAGGCCAAATATAAGAGATGCTGGTGGTACCTGTAGAATTGTCATACAGTGTCAAGTTTTTTGTCATTTTTATGTTGAAAACTAGGTTTTCCATGAGAAGGGATGTTGAAAGGAATCAGCAAATTAAGCAAAGTAATTAGGCTAAACAGTAGATGTTACATTTAAAAGTTGAGAGCCTTAAGCTTTGCTGTGATTAGTTGTGGATGAAATTAATTTTGATTCAATAGGTGGAATAAACCCCTTTTTATTAGTTTTCATATTCTCATAATTTTCAAAACTTTAATGATCTTGCAGCACAAGCTGATGTAGATTTTCTATTTGCCACTTGTTTGAGCTCTTCCCTTTTTTCATACAAAAATGGTACAGCGCAACATCAAACCTGGAATTAGGGTGTCCCACGGATTGATACTGGAATAGTTGTGCTAACTTCAGCTTTACCCTTTTCTGGGATGAGAAAAGGGTGAAGCTCTCACTCTGGTCTAGCCACAGGCAGCGAGGTTGTGGCCACTGATTTTTGTTGTGGTTGTTTCTGAAAAAACTCAGTTGAATGATGTGTCAGGAGGAAGAATCTGGCCAGGTGTCTCTGCTTGTCTGTTCCACCTTCACCCATTCCTGTCCCACCTGGGGCTCTGGGTTTTTTAAGGTGCTGCCAAATTGGGATGCTCCAATTCAGTCCATGTCTGCACATCCAAGTGCCTGAGGGGGGAATCAGTAACAGAGAACAGAAATCAGAGCTTGAGGGAGAGGGATGCAGAGAAAAACTGTGGCTGGTAGTGATGAGAACAACAAACAGTTCTGGAAGATATTAGGAATAAAAGTGGCTTACCACATGAGGTTAATAGAAAAATCATAAATATTACACTTTTTGATGGGGACAAGTAATGATGTGTTTAGTCCCTGTTCATGTTGTGGCAGAAGTGAATGTTGAGCAGTCACTGCTGTAGTCAGACCTTTGTGCTTCAGCCCTGATGTCTCTCATTGAAGAGGTTTACAGAGTTATAATAATGGGTAATTTTTTACTAAGTGTGTGTATTTTTTCTAAGTCTTGAACTACTGAAGAGTTCCTGTAAACTGTGGCAATGCTTACCTTGTGTTATTGTAGAAAAGCAGTGAGTGGGCCAGGCTGAACACCACAGACCTGTCAGCTCCACGTGAGTCCTGGGCAAGCATTCCAAGGATTTATTTGATGATGGAGGCAGGATGGTGATGCACCCAGTTCCCATTGGCATGGGTTTGGGGGCAGCACATCCTTGAGAACCAACTTTTCTCTTGTCACTTAAAGAGCTCGTGAATGGGATTGATAGAAGTAACTGAGGGGGGGTTTATTTCCTTAAAATTCAGCAAGAAATGCAGCTTGGTACAGCAGCACTCTTTGGACTGGGGATGTGCAGAACTGGCCGAGCCCCAGCAGAGTGTCAGCTCTCAAAATCTGGTGGAAAAACCAGGAATAATTTCCAAACAACCCTTTCCAGAAACCTCCCTGAACACTCATTTTTGTCCTCACGCTGCTTCATGTTTGAGCAAGCTGTGATAAGGCAGAGAGTCACCACGGCTGGGCTTGAAATGTCACCAGGATTGGGAGAGTGGTAAATAACAAACAGGAGTGACTGCTGGTGACAGCAATTTGTATTGCTTGGCTACAAGCAGGTAGTATTTCTCAGATGGCCAACTGTAAATTCCTCTATCTCAGAGCAAACAACTCGGGCTGTAGCTCCAGGATGCTGTCTGGGGAAATCATGTCTTTACGGGGCAGCGAGGAGTCACCAGCCAGCACCACTAATATGATATTATGGCCAAAGGTCTTGTGTGCTCCTTGTCTGCGCTGGCAGGTGGCTGCCAGGCTGGAGGAGGGATGTGGCAGCCACCCTGTCCCTGCTGCCTGTCCAGGAGGGGCTGGGGAAGGCTCTGGGAATGCCAAAGGAGCCAGGAAGGGATGCAGGGGAAGGGGCCAGGACCTTCGTCTGCCTGACTTATCCAGGAGAATGTTGGAAGGTAAATTAATTAAGGGAATTAGTGTTGTCACAGGGAAAATAAATTGAGTAATAAGGAGTTCTTGGGTCTAGCAGGCAGAGTTTTAACAAGACCTGAAAGCTGGAAGGTGAAGCCAGGGAAAAAATAGAGCTAAGGTCCATGGTTTCTGCGCTGATGGTGGTGGGAGAGACTGCTGAAGGTGCTGGTGATTTCTCCACCTTTGGAAATGCCAAGTTCAGGCATGTTTGTTCCTTTGAGTGGGTGAGGCTCAAGCAGGGATTGATTTAGGTAAATTAGTGTGCAGCATGTCAGTCTGGAAAATCACAGGGGTCTCTCTGACCACAGAATCCATGAAAGCCTGTCTTTTAAATGAGAGCATCTAGGGATTTGCAGATCCCAAGCATCAGCACAACAGATTGTCTTCCAGAGGGTGACTTGCAGAGAGGGGACCTGTGTCAGAAGAGGGAGATTGCAGGGTGGGACCTTGAGCACTCTGGAAAGATCGTAGGTTCTTCATTTCCCACCATTTCCTTAAAAACTGTTTTGTATCCGTCACAGGGATGAGTTTCCTCTGTGTCAACACCAGGTGCTTGGCACAGGGTGAGAAGCTCACAGGGGCACTGTTGGTCCATTCTGTGGCCAATGCCTGGGTCAGGTGAGAGTTAATTTAGGTGCAGGAAGGAAATGAGGGAGGATTCCTTTTTCTGATAGTCATGTGATGTGTCTAATTGTGTAGAACTTAGTCGAGCTCCCAGCCAGCTCTTGGTGACTACAGTACATCAGAAATAACTCTGTCCCTGTCCTTGTGAGTAGAAGGGTGAAAACTGATCAAAACAGATCAAATTCAGCTTTAAATATGAATCATACATTGCTGGGATAGTGATAGGAACCAAAGCAATGTGTTTGTGTGCATGTTTGTTTTTATTTTGGAGTGGGCATGTCCAGCTGGATGTTTGCAGGTTGACTCTGCTTTAGGTAAGTTTGCAGATGGGTCTGCCCATCACATCCATCACTCATGGATGAGATCTGTGGGATTGCTGGGCTCTGGTCTGTGTGGTGCTTGAGTATGCAGGAGCTGTTATGGCAGGAACATTGTTTTCTATCCCTTCTGTGTGTGTGTATATCTGTATGTATCTACATTCACCTGTATATCTGTGTATATCTACCCCTGTATCTGTGCACAGAGGTACATGTCTGTATTTAAAAATATATATACAGTGGTCTGTATCTGCTAGGTTTACACTGGGTTTTTAGGTCTAGAAGTCAAATATGTTGAAAACCAGTGGCAAAGAAAACAAAGAGAGGTAAAATGTCCAACTGACAATGTCGATTGGTTTATTTGGCTGCTTGAGGTGTCCCAGTGCTGTCTGATCTCTGGGAGAGGAACCGGAGCAAAGCAGGAATTTGTTGGTGCAATTAAAAGCAGGGCAGTGAGATGGGCTCACATGGTAACACAGCCTGGGCTAATGCCGTGAATTAAGGACATTTAGATGTTTGGCTTTGTATGATTTAGCTTAAACAAACAAACATTAATCTCATTACTCAAGCAAATGAAATAAACCTTTAAGGCACTTAAACCGTGTCCATGGTAGGTGTCTGTCAGAGCAGTGAGACCCATTTCTGCACAGGGCATCTCCTCCAGAGAGTAACTTACTCATGGGTGTAAGTGCTCACAGCATGGGCAGCTGCTCTGGGGCTGGTGAAAGGGTCCCACAGCTGCTCCTGAGCTGGAGGGGACCCACAGGGATGATCAGTCCAGCTCCTGGCCCTGCACAGAGACCCCAACAATCCCACGCTGTGCTGGAGAGCGTTGTCCAAACGCAGCCTCGGGGCCGTACCCGTTCCCTGGGGAGCCTGGTCAGTGCCCCACCACCCTCTGGAGGAAGAACCTTCTCCTGATACCCAACCTCAACCTCCCTCCTCACATCCTGCTGCAGTTTGGGAATGGCATTGGGCTGGCTGGCAGAGCCGGGGGCACAGAGGGTGAGAGGTTTTGCTGCCAAGCACCCGGCGCTGCTCCCCGCGCTGGCACGACTCAGCCACATTGCTGTGTTACTTCTTTATTCTTTCATTAGAAAAGGGGATTGCAAAGGTCCTTGTGGGGAATGTCAGAAAGCCCCCTAATGCTGTCACACAGAGCGATGTGTTCCTGTGTGCCACGTCCTTCCATTGCTCCCAGAGTGTAATGGATGTGACAAACCTCAGCCTGGAGAGGCTGGGGATTTTCTTTCTTAAGTGTCCTGCAGACTGCACTTTCTTTAGAGGAGAATGTAAGAATTTTATTAACTTGGACATGCCAATATAGCCCAGGAATTTTCTGTTGTCTTTCAATTGCATTTGTTTGGGCTTTGGTTAGGCAGGGAAATGACTGAGCTACATGTCATGTTTATAAGATCAAGAGTACCTTGCTATTTTCACACAGATCTCTTAATAGAGATTAAACACAAAATAAAGCAGAATGCATCAACAGTGATATTCCCATAAGCAATATTGTAACTTGTATGCAGTGTAATTATATTTTGTACACTTGCCAATTAAGCAGTTACGCTTTAGAGAAAAATTACTTTCAAGAGATGGAAGAAAAGTATTGCAGTAAATCAAATAAAATATACATGTGTTAGAGGGTTTTGTGCATGCAGCTGAAATGTTAAAATTTCCTGCTGTGTTGTGGTTGTGGTGTGCATAACAATGCTCTGTGTCCTGTAGTTTTTTTGAGACTTGAAAATAGCAGATAGAAGAAAAAAAAAAAAGGCATGAAAGATGTTCAGTCTGTCCTGATCTCCATCCTCTTTCCTGTTGAGCTCCTGTCAGGCACCCCTGCCCCACAGCAGGAGGTGTGGTGCCAGGCACCCCTAGGTCAGGTCTGTGCACCCCAAAGTCGGGGACAGCCGCCCCACAGCTCGTGGCCACTTCAGAGTCACTCCTGCTTCACAGACTCAGGGAATCCACAATGGTTTGGGAGGGAAGGGAACTTAAAGCTCATCTCATTCCACCCCATCCGTGGGCAGGGACACCTCCCACTGTCCCAGGCTGCTCCAAGCCCCGATGTCCAGCCTGGCCTTGGGCACTGCCAGGGATCCAGGGGCAGCCACAGCTGCTCTGAGCACCCTGTGCCAGAGCCTGCCCACCCTGCCAGGGAACAGTTCCTGCCCAATGTCCCACATCACCCTGCTGTGAGTTTCCCTGGCACACTGTGTCTTTCCCTGTTGCCTGGTGCAGAAGAAAAGGACACTTGGAACAGTGTTTCCCTAGCAAATTGATGTTTGTCTGTGAATTGAGTGACCATCCTTTGGAGACTCAGATACCCTCAACAGTTAATATCTGCTCTAGGGAGTCGTGCAGGTGGTGGCTTTTGTGAATGGTGCCATGTTCATGTGCCACAAGCTAAGTCCCAAAACCCTGAAATAACCTGCATGACAGTGTACCCAGAAACACGGGGAATTCCAGGAAACTCTGTAAAGTCATAAGGAAGTTACCAAGCTACTGATACTTGCTGAACAGGCACAGAATCAGTCCAATAGCTGTTTAATTATTTTTCCTAATGTAAACTTTGTGCAAGGGGAGTGTTAGGGAGTTTAAGCTCCTGATAGAAATGATAGAAGATTTTTTTTTTTTTATTATACTATGAGGTCTTTATTTGAGAGTTTCAAAACATTGTCAGAGCATCAGGTTAAATGAGCTGGCCAAGACTATGGTCAGCTTGGATGGGGTTTGGAACAACCTGGTCTAGTGGAAGGTGTCCCTGACCCTGGAAGGGGGTTAGAACAAGATGATCTCTAAGGCCCCTCCCAACCCAAACCATTCTGTGGTTCTGTGCTGTGTGTCTAAAAGGCACGAGAGCCCTGTGGCTTTTGCTCCCCATCAGCTCTGGGAGCCTCTGCTTGTGTAAGATCTCTTGTGGTTTTTTCCTCTGAATCGCCAAATGAACGTTTTCATCTGGAAATCACAGCAATTCTTGAAAAGTCACTTTCCATCATACAGAATTAGGAATATCTCGCTTGGAATGCGTCAAACAAACATATCAAAGTAATAAAAAAACAACCCTCAGAAAGCTCAGGATAAGGTCTGCTGGGAGGGAAGTGCTGCAGGTGGCTTCCCATGTTGTGGCTGGTGGCCTGGTGACCATCCCTCCCTCGCTGGAAGCCGTGGGATGTGTCAGGCTCTGGGGTCTGGCTGCTGTGCCAGGCTGCTCCTGCCTCCCTGCACCAACACACGCCTGCAGCCTGGGCTTGGAAGCGTTTCCTCACGTTGTAACGTGTGCTGTGTAGGGGAATAATTTGTCAGCAATTTAATGGTGGTCCTCGTTGAAGATGCATCAGTATTTGCAGTATAATCCCTTTTTGTCTCAGGCGTTTAACCAGACAGGGCGTTGTCTCCTATGATGTGCATCTTTCCCCAAACTGGCTAATTTAAAAAGAAAACACTTTCCAAGTGGCTCTGCTGCCCCTTCCTCAGCTCTCTAACACACAGGCAGTCTTGCAGGTCAGATGAGGGAATGCAGGTGTTTGTTTTTGAGGTGTGGCTGACTTGGTGAGGCACAGGGCTGGCAAGGGGGGTACTGCTGGAGCTGTGTGAGCGAGGCTCTGTTCAGCACCCTGGGCTCCCCCACCTGCGGCCTTTGGAATGAGCTGGGTGTCCTCCGAAGTGCCCATGTCCTAACTGGGAATGGCTGAGCCTGCCTGGCGTGGCTTCTGGTTTCTCTGTTTCAAACCTGCACATTTTCAAAGGCTTACCAAAGGTGTATGAGTGGAAAAACTTGTCATGGGGGTTTTGTTTAAAGACGAAACAAAACGGTGAAATAAAAGAAGATGATGTAGAGTAGGGTGACCAGCTGCCCTCCAGCTCTGTTTTCCTCGACCCTGGCTTGCAGCATCACATTCCCATGTGGGTTGTAGCAGCTTCTGCCTTCCCCAGCTGCGCTCTGGGGAGGATGAGGATGCTCTTGGGCAGGCTACCACTCACCTGCTGGGATTCCATTCCCACTTCCACACCCGTGGTGGGTCTCTTACCTCTTCCCCTGTGGCACTGTCCCTTCGCTGTGTTGGGTACACACTGATGGCTTCGGGGCTGTTGTTGCTCCCCTCCAGCCCTGTGCCTTTGCATCCTCAGGAGGCTGGCAGCCGAGGCAAGTTTATTTCTGTGGGTTTATTTTTAGCCTGATGCTCCTGGCCCCGCTGTTGGCGCTGCCATCACTCGTGATCCAAGGGTGTGGAGCGGTGGTGATGCAGCGGCTCCGGGGCTGTGCCTGGGATTGTTCCTCTGGGGCATTTGCCTCACTCATCCCTGACCTCCATCCCGCTGGGAATGACCACTGGGCTCTGTCACTGCCTGCAGCAAGCAGGAGGGGTGGGCAAGTGCTGAGGTTTGGAAGTGCTGAGGGCTAATTACAGGACAAACTGCAAATCTCATGGAAGGGTAAATAAATGTTCACCCCACACTCTCCTGTGTGTTTACATTTTGTGAAGGTTTCTTGCCTTTCTACTGACTTTGTCACAGAATAATTCCTGGATTTATTTGTAGCTGCATTGCTTCCAGCAAGTTTGGGGGAATTGTCCTGGTTCTAGGATGATCTGGGTTTTTTTATATCATGCACTTCATTGCCTTGAAAACTGTATTATGAGTCATACTATTAAAAAGTGAGTCTAAATTGGGTTTGGCATCACTTTTTTTTTTACCAACCTAGCACAAAAAAGGCAAACCTTCTGCTCAAGATGCAGGACTTCGGTCAAGTTGAAGAGTTTCCTTGTTGTACCTTGGGTTTATCAATGGACCATAGCCTTTCCTCCCCTCTCTCCCACCATACCAATCCTCTCTGATAATTCTAATTTGAGAAGAAATAAGCCAAGGTATGCTCTGAGTGTAAGGAGATCATTATCACAACAGAATAATTACATTTGGGTACTTGATTTGATTTGTTAGCTGGAAGATTAGTCATAAAGCAGAGAAGAAAATGAATCCATTGTTGACTGCAGGAAGTTATTTATGAGTTTTTACTTATGTTTAAAGGAATTCCCCCTGTGACTTAAGTAGCAGTGCGATTTACGGCCTCTCACATTGGCTAGCTGAATAAATAAATAGAATAAAGACAGGAAGAATAAAATGAAATGGTACCAGGTTTTGTGGGTGTAAAGTTTCTGTTGTGGAATGCAAGAAGCAATGGCTTTCAAAAACCCAGCCGGACAGGTCAACACAAATAATACCTGTGTTGCATCAGAACAAGAACAAGATCCCAGCATGTTTTGCATTAATTGTGTTATGGCAGGAGAAATGCTTACGTACTCACACACTCTGTATGGAGTTTGTGTTACGGTTCTGTAATTTTTCCATAACTATCTTCAGGTTATTATTCCTTTCATGGCCGCTTTTCCCATCCCTGCTTCCACAAATCAAGCAAATAATGTGATCCAGGAGGGAGGAATGGTGTCTGTGCTGGACAGCTAACACTGAGAGCTGCTGGTGCTGTTCAGTGTGGTGGAGATGGAGCAGAATGGGGGAACAGTCAAGGAGTGAAGGGGCTGCTTGGAAGTGGGGATAGCTTTGGACAGGACGAGCTCCTGCAGAGGGGCCTTCGCAGTTGTCATTGGAAAACTCATGTTGGGAACTGCACAGAAGGCAGCCTGAGAGGAGTCAGTGTGTCTCCTGCTGCTGTCACAGAAGACGTGGGGTTGATGTGGCCCATCCGTGGGCTCGGTTGCTCATGTGACAAAGCAGAGCCTTGCCGAGGAGGCTTTTAGCACCAGGCGTGACTGTTAAATCTTGTCACTCCATACTCGGTGTTTTTAAGCCGTGTCCTGGGTCAGCAGGGTGCAGTAAAGTGGAAATAAAGGCAAACCTCCTGCTCTGGCTCAGAAAAACGCTGGTGATGAGTGCGCTGATTCTGTCAGAGGGAATCAGGGATGTTCCTGCGCCTCGGAGCGGTGATGGGGGCCAGGCTCCGCTCTCTGCCACGCTGCTGTAGTGATGTTGATTTACACCAGCTGGTGACGTGCTCCAAAATTGTGTTTCAGAGTAGCTGGGATGTGGATCAGAGTCGCTGTGCTTTTGGGAAGCCCACCAGGCAGATTTCCTGCCTTTTCCAGGTGGCATGTCCTGCACTGGCAGTGCTTGGGAAAAGAACACCAGACAGAAAGCAGCCTGCTGACATCTCCCAGGGCTGCAATTCATGAGTATAAAACCTTCAGGGACTGAAGGTGTTCTCCTCAGGGGAATGGCCTGCCTGCAAGTGCTGCATGTACAATGTTTGGTGGTTGGTTGCTCCACTCATTCCTTGGAAAGGGAAGGGAGTCCTGCCTGAAGTCCAGACCATTTGTTTTTATGGACAAAACCTGTAAGAAGACCCTGTGGAGGTTTGGAAAGTACTGTGGGCTGGCTGAAGTTGATTTAAACATTAAGAAAGCTTAACTGGTGTGCTCCCCAGCAATCCAAAGGGATTGGTGGGACTGGACTACACAAACCAAGGGGGCTGGACACTACCAATGCTGAGCTGCTCCCATTTACATCTCAGGTGTTTGGTTGCTGTTTTGTTTGTATGTTACCACGTATAAAAGCAGCTGGGTACTCTTGAGAAGCAGAGACAGAACACAAATTCCTTCCTATCCCTACCCTACAGATGAGTGTGGTCAAGGACCACTTTCCAAGTGCAAGGAATGGGAATAACACTACCTCAGCTAGCCAAAAGATTCCCTGGTTTTTGTGGGAGCAGGAGAAATGGTTTGGATGGGATAGAGAAGGTGCTGTGCTGGCAGGGGCTGAGTGCCCTTACCTGGGAAGATGATGCTGTGTCCTTTAAGGGGCTCTGTGAAGGAAAGAGCTTCCCCATGTGGTGCTGAGTTTATCCAGGTGTGGTGGCTGGCAGGCAGGACCTCCTCTTGTGGCCCAGCACTCCTGAGCTCTGCAGGAGATGTGCTTTAGGGGAGTGATGGGCAGAGCTCTGAGGGGCAGTGACTTACGGTGCATAGTTGAGAAACCCACAAAAAGGGATGTGCTTTCCTACGGTGTTCAGCTTTCCCTGGCTGTATTTAAAGAATGTTTCTGACACTGATCGTCAGTGTTGTGTCAGCAGAAGGTATTGACAGACCCGTGAACCTGAGAGCAGCAGTTCACCGTGGGATTGTGTATTGATATTTATGTCACCAGTGCCAAAGTGCATCTTTGGGAATCCCCAGAAATCTTGGTCACTCTTTTCAGTGGTTGGTGGAGGGAAGGAAGGGTACTGGAGGAAAATTACTTTGTTCCCCCTCACAAGCTGAACCCCCCAGTGTGTTTTTTTCCATGGTGGATGGGTATTGGATGATTTTTAAGCACTGAGTATAGGCTTGAAGAAAGCCGGATTTGGTGGTGATCATGATTTATGTCACAATGGCCGTGCTGTAATTGGCTGTGTTATGCACCAGAAAGTTGAGAGAGCATTAGAATAAAGTCTTTCAATAACATGCAACAAATTCTCATCATTAAGGAGTAACTATTGTATATATTGTGTTGAGTAATTATAGAGTACAAGGAAGATTTGATACAGGAATTGTAGCTTAATCTCCTGCTCTTCATTATGTTTTCCCTTTGGAGGTAGTGAGAAATGGGAGGTCTGTTTTATTTTCCAGTTTCAGTGTGCTTGCTCAAGATGGCCTTGCTTTTAATGTTGCTTCACGGGGGAGAATTTACAATGGGGATTTCCATTAATGCTAATGAGAGTTATGCCTGTGCACTTCACTGACCCGGTGACAGAGGGGAAGAAATAATCATTAAATTCTTTGTCTTTTAAAAAAAATAAAATGACCCTAAAATGTCCAATATGTCAGTGGGGAGCAACTGGGAATGGGAGCTGCCATCATTGCTGCACTTGAGCATTCGCTGGTAGAAAAGGGAAAGGAAAAACAATCCAGAAATGCATTCTAAGTGGGGAAAATAATGAATAATCTAAGGATAGATATTGTGATTATAAAACAAAACGTACAGATTGCTCCTGTAAAGTTGTTGGAAATGAGTGGGTTTTCTTTATGTGTATGATTAACACACTCTCCCATTTAAAGCCATTAGGGGTAGTGCTGCACTTGATTTAAAGTAAGTGCAGTTAATATTTTTGGTTATAAATTTCAGGCATGCTGGTAAGAAATCATCAAAAAGTACAATTCCTCATGTAGAGGGACCACAAATCCATATTACTGCCCCTAGAGAAGAAGAAGAAGTTCTTCTCCTGCAGCTGGATTTTGCCGGTTGGGAAGGGCTGGTTGTGTGCTGGGGAATTAGAGCGAGCACAGAGTTAATGGGAGCTGTTGTGACACATCTTTTGTAGGGGAGTCTGTCGAAAGGGAGTGAGGAAAGGGCTATACCTAATCAGTATAAATGTCAGTAGCATATTTTAATAAATTCTTGATTTTGCTTGGACTGTTTGCAATTGCATATTTAAAAGGAATCTGCCATCCCCTTTCGAAGGTATGTGACATTTAAAAGATCTGTAAAGAAGATTGGTTTGACAGCTTCAAATTACATTTGAAAGAGTTTTTTCCTTTCAAAACAGAAAATGAATACTTCCTATTCTAAATGTCACTGCAGAGACATAAACATGTTTAATCAAATTATATATTTAATTTATGTAAAATGTAATTTTTTATTCATGCAAGAGACTCACTTGTTACATTTATACCATCTCCGAAGCTTCGGAAAGTTGGTGAACTGATGAATCTCCTGAATAAATCACCGCTCAGCAGTTTTTCAGATCCTTCCAAAATAGCCTTTGGCTTGTTGTTGGCTCTCCCACTTCCAGCTGTTTGTGTTCCAGCTGGGGCTGCCATTCTGCCTTCATTAGCAGAGCTGAGGGCTTGACTGGGTCTTTCCAGGGGGAAGGGAGCAGCTCCCACAGAGGAGCTGGTGAGGCTGGCGTGGTGCTGGTGATGGACTTGTGTCCTCTTGCACGGTTGTTGTGGTGAACCAAAATGATGATGCTTCTGGGCCAAAACTGTGACACTTCTCCCAGGGGAAAGGAAAAGCTGTGGGATGTGGCGCTCTGCACTCCGGCTTTCGCGGCATTTGCTTCACGGGCAGGTCTGTGAAGCAGCCCAGCAGGTCTCCAGGAGATGAGGAGCTCTGGCTGCTGGCAGGGGAGCTGCCCCTGCTGTGCTGCTGTGCAGGAGCTCTGTGGAGCTGCTACCTGCTCATCTCTGCCCCTGCCACCAAAGCCTCCCGGGCTGGAGCCGGCAGCGCGTCCCAGCCACCTTCCAGCGCTGCTTTTCAAGGGAGGACATTGAGCAGGAACCCTGGGCAGGTCTCTGGAGCAAAAGCCTGCTGTCACCAGCTGTGTGTCATCAGCTGGTGTCACCCGGCTCAAGATGGGCAGGTGACATCTCTGCCCGGTGTGGGCATCCCGTGGCTTGGGCTTCCCTGCTGAGAGAGGAAGCAGTTGAAGAGGAATCAAAGTCAAGAAACAAAACCAGGCAATTCAGCAATTTTGCTTTGTTCCTATTTTGATGTCTGCAAGCTGCATGGACTTGCTGGGCAAATACAGACGCTGAACTCATGCCTGGCCCAGAAGAGGTTGGGACTGTGAGGTTGTACCTGCCCTGGTGTGAATAGAGCAGGGCCTGGCAAACCTTTGAGGATGCCCTGTTCTGTGGCTGCTGTGTCTCTGGGTGAGCTGCAGGCTGCTGTGCAGATTCTGAAAGCCAAGAGGGAGCTCAGGGTGTAGACATGTTACTGGAAACCTCCTCTGAAGGGGGTCAGAGCAGGTCCTGCAAGCTCCTCTGCCGAGTCCTGAGCTGGCAGTGGAGCAGTTTCCTGGCACACTGGCCTTGGAGCACTGTCTTGGTTTACAAAGCTCCCAGTGGTACCTGGAAATGGAAAATCCTTTTCCATTTTTTGACCTCATCAAGAGCTGCAGTTAGTAATTCTGGTTTAACTGTTCACTGATCAGGGAAAAGTCAGGGCACTGGGAGTTAATTGCAGCTCTCAGGCTGTGCAGGCAGGTCCTGCTTGAGGGCAGACCCAGACTAACACAAAAGCTTGGGATACATCAGAAGGCAGAGTCTGATGGTTTATTTGGTAGATTCCTGTGTACTCTGAAAGGTGCCTCTGTGCACAGTGAGGGCAGAGCAAGCACACTCAGTCGTGGATGCTGGAGGGGAGAGCTCAGAATTTACCTGATGGTCCTCAGGTAAATCCATCCTCCAGCAGGAAAACTTGCCAGGCATTGTTCATCTAAAGTCCCTCATGTTCTCAACATCTAAAACTTCTCTGTCCTCCTCATGTTCCAGCAGGTGTATTTGTGTATAATTATTCATGGGGGATGTGGCCAAGCCAGGGGACCTTAAATAAGAGTCTGAAATCAGTCCTGGAGACTGCTCCATGTAGACGTTGTGGCTGTCACAGCTCTGCCCATCAGGCCTCCCTTGAAAAGGGAGACTTTTCTTGGATAAACACAAATATGTGAAAGAGTCTGGATCTTTCAGCTCTTTTTTTTTTTTTTTTTTAATAGCAAGAGGGGTTGAACGAATGAAGTGATATTGACAAAGCTATAATTTCACTAATTAGCCAGCTGTCATCTGTATGGAAAATGACAGGGAGTATTTCTTTCCTGGTCTGTAGTTTACTTGGAAGGGAAAATGTATCTCTCTGAAGATACACAGGAACTTTCAGTTTGCTAAAAGCATTGCATGTGTCAGACAGGGGGAGGCATTTTACACTTTATCCCTCAAGGTGTCAGGGTGGATGGGGCACGGAACACCTTGGTCTAGGTGAAGATTTCCCTGCTCACTGCAGGATGGGGTGGACTGAATAGCATTCAAAGATCCCTTCCAACCCAAACTCTTCTATGATTCTATGTGCCTTTTTTGAGATTCCAGAAGAAACTCCTGAGTGCACCCCCAGCATTGGCCTGATATCAGAATGGTACAGGAAGTAACAGAGGGGTTTTGCTTTGCACCTGCTGATGTAAAATATCCTGATTTTCTCCTTACTTCAGGGTGAGGGACACTAGGCTCCCATGAGGTGAGGTCAAAGTGTGGTCTGAAGGGTTTGTCCTCTGCCTCTATCCTTACATCAGTCTGGGACTGAAACTGAGGCTGGGCAGATGGAGTGAGAGTGTATTTTATATTTATATTTTGTTTCATTAAAAAGATCAAAGTAAAAGCCTTATATATAACTATATAACTATAACAATATGTATAGTTCAGAAACAGAAGATTGGTGTGGGGGTTTTGGACAACAAAGAGTAGCAAACAGTAGAGATTTTCAGTGTATTCCTCCTTTATGTTGTAGGGGAAGTGCACAGTCTATAGTTTTTTTATTGCCCATTTCACCGTGAAATATGTTGCAACATTAAGTTGTATATTTCCATTGAAATATATGGCAGGAATAAAATTCCAGATAAAAGGTAACTATTTGACATTCTGTATAGTTGTTGTCACGCTGTTAAAATAACACATTGACTACTAACTTGATATGAGACAGAGATGAAGAGGAAGCTGTGTCAGCGGGAATTTCTGAGGAGCTCTGTTGTACCGGCAGCGCTGCCTTCGCTCGCCGTCCCCTTCCCTCGGAACTGCAAAAGCAGGGGCTGCCCTCAAATACTGACATCCCGAGAGCTTCAGTGACATAATCCACCCTGCCTCTTCCAAAAGAAAATATACTTGCAGTACGTTTCAGCAAAGCGTAAGGTTTAAAATTTGTTTTTACCCTGCATGGGCTCTGCTGTAGAGAGTTTAAATTTAAAATTAGAAGAAAGTGGAGGCAAAGTGCAGTGAGCTGAGCTAATAAGATTTCAGGAGATTGCAGTGCCTCACTGGCCAAAGCCCTAATGCTGTAGAGTGTAGATTATCCCAACTCAGCTAAATTAAAATAATTTTAATTTAATTTTTAATTTAGTTTTGATATTGCATTATGTATAATATTATATATATAATATTTTATCCATCAGACCTAATTGCTGTCTTTAAAGCTTTTGATGACCCCACCATCCACGGCCTTTGTCCCCTGTCAGGACATGTCCTGCAGTTGCTGTACTCAGTGCAAAGCACCCATGGCAGAGGGTGCCCAGAGCAGCTGTGGCTGCCCCTGGATCCCTGGCAGTGCCCAAGGCCAGGTTGGACATTGGGGCTTGGAGCAGCCTGGGACAGTGGGAGGTGTCCCTGCCCATGGCAGGGGGTGGACCTGGATTATTTCATATTATCTGTGATTCTCTGAAGGGGCAGCGAGGACGGTACCTGGGGCAAGCCTGGCTGACCCTGCAGTCAGGCAGGTCAGGAAGGCCCTGCCAGCCCCTTGTGGCACCTCTGCCATGAGAGCTCTGAGCTTGGAGATCACCAACACTATTTCCAAGGTGATTCTCTGTTAAAATACCATTGAAGAGCAAGTACTCAGGGAGTAACTGGTAGGCAATGGTGCATTGCCCCAGTAGTAGTGCTGCCCTCCTTTCTCTGATCCTTGGGCCATCCTGTCGTGGTGGTGGCAGGCCACCACCCTGAGCTGTGCCAGCATCATTATTTTGGCCACTTGGAATGTTCTTTCCTACCCACAACCTGTGCATCCTGCTGTGTGTGTCCTCCTACGAGCGTGTCCCCAGAGTGTCATCCCCTGCCACTGCCCGTTTCTGGGATGGCAGGAGGAGGTGGATCAAGCCCAGCATCGTGGGGCTCCTGCCTGATCACCGAGGTGCTGCACAGCGTTTTGACACCTGGGGTTAACTGGTTTCTGTGTGCTTTGAAATTGCTGGGCTGCACTGGAATTCCTGTTTGTGAGTCAGAGTGTGATCCCAAAGCAATGAGCAGTGACCCAGCTCTGCTCCTGGGGAAGTCACTGAGGGGCTGAAACCCACCCTGCTGCAGAGCCCTGCCTGGAGAACCTGGAGGGCTGCAAGCACGAGCTGCTTTTGAAAGCTCCTGGAGATAACACTTGTGGCAATCTAGCAGCAAAATGGAATAGCTTGGTAGTAAATTAGATTTTTAGTCAAATAGGAAAAAAAAGGTTCATTTTCCATTGTAATGACAAAGTTGGTTTTGCACAATGTGTTATTTCTTCACTTTTCATACACACGTTTCCCGTGCTATTTATAGATTTCATGTGTGCAACTTGAAACCAGTCAGTTTGAAATGTTCTAATCTCAGATTTTCCATAAACATTCCTGCCTGTACTGAGACCCCTGTGCACCGAGTTTATGAAAACAATCCCCTCTAGGCAGAGATTTTTCTAATTCCCTGAATATAAGGGGAGAAATTTATAATGAAGTGTTGGTAGGACCTTTGGTACAATGTTGTATTTCTGTCTGTGGACATGGGAAGGATTTGCTCTCAAGCCTTTTGCTGCATAAAGGATAATTTCACATTCATATTATTGTTTTTGTAACTGAATTTCATGGAAAACGTGCTTTTAAATATGTGAAGAGTTCTGCTGTGACAACATATACTTAAAATGCCTCATTCAATGTGAAGAATTACTGCAAAATAATTGATTCTGCTCAAATGTCTTCTCTTAAGCGGGTTTAATGTTCGGTATAAGAGGCCTTGTGGAGTGTTATTTCAGACGCATACACAATAATATTAAGTTATTTGGCTTTCCCCCCATATGTTAATACTTAAAGTCTGGCCTGACAGACATTAATGTTATTAAAGGGCTTTACAGAGGAGGCCATTGCATCATTGCTGGTGCTGCTGTAATTATGACAAGTGTGGGATGTGCAGGCTGGGAACACCAGGAGCTCTCATAGAATCACAGAATGATTTAGGTTGGGAGGGACCTTAAAAATGATTTACTTACAACCCCCTGCCGTGGGCACAGGCACCTTCTGCTGGATCAGGTTGCTCAGAGCCCTGTCCAGCCTGACCTTGAATGTTTCCTGGAAGAAGCAGCCACAGCATCTGGTCTTGCAGCCTGGCAGATCACGAAAAATCAGCTCATGTCCTTGGGTACTGCCAGTGCAGAAGCACTGTTTTCCAGGCTGCTGGTCAGGTAAATAATGAAAAAATCCAGGCTGAGTCCTGGGTTGTCCTTATGAATCAGCTGTGGACCTATTCCAAAGTCCTTGGTGGCTTCCAGGTATTTTGTTGTGTGGAGTTTCCTCTTTCTCCTGGTATTTTTTTTTTCTGACAGTATGTTAACAAGTTTTACTGTCCCTCTGAAATGTTTAATGTAGCAGGGGCAGTGAGCAGTGTGTCTGGTCCCCAGACCCGCTCCAGAGGCTGCTGGCATTCCCATCATCTGTGATGTGTGGCTGCAGTGTCTGGAATACTCAGAGTGCCCTTAGCAGTTCTGGGCCCTTGGATAGGGGTGATATGTGAAAGTAAGGAAAGCCTGAGCATCCTGGCAAACCTCTGGCAATGAATCCATGGGAGAGCTGGGCTGCAGCCTGCATGGTGCTGCTCCTGCCATGGGTTTGGCTGTGGGTGAGGTGATGGTGATCTAATTCCGTCTCTTCGTGGGAGCTCTTGTGGCACTGATGTATCAGACTTGAACTTCCTTGGGAGTCCCAATGGACAGGAATCCTGAATTCATCTAAATGCAATCTTGATGCTGTTCCCACCTTTCTGGAGTCAGCTTCAGAAGATTTTGGCTGCATCTGGCTGGAGCAGGACCATGGTTTGGTCACTTCAGCACCTCTTCAGTCTGCTTTCAACAACACTTAGAAAACGTTAATTGAAAACAGCATCTGTGCATCTTACCCCAGGCTCCACTTGTGCACTCCCTGAGTGCTCCAAATTACTGCTCCTATCTCCAGGGGCTTCTGCTTGCACAGGGCTGCTGGAGGAGGGTGTGCTTAGAGAACCTTTACAATAATTCAGCTCCATAATCAAGTGAAGAGGTCAAACTGGGATCTCTGGATCCGCAGCTGTGAGTTGGTGCTGCCAGTGCCGAAAGCAGATTCTTTCTGTTGCTTCCAGGGTTATTTTTTAGCTGTCATTTATTGCTGTCCTCAGAGACTTTTCACAAGGGCGTGTAGTGATAGGACAATTGGGAATGGCTTCAAGCTGGATAAGGGTAGATTTAGATTAGATATCAAGAAGAAATTCTTCCCTGTGAGGGGAACACGAGGTGTGGGGAGGCCCTGGCACAGGGTGCCCAGAGAAGCTGTGGCTGCCCCATCTCTGGAAGGATTGTGAACACCAGAACTGTCCAAGGCCAGGCTGGACGGGGCTTGGAGCAACCTGGCATAATGGAAGGTGCCCCTGCCCATGGCAGGGAGCTGTAGGTGAATGATCTTTAAGGTCCCTTCTGACCCAAACCAATCTGTGATGTGTTTCTGTGATGTGTTTCTGTGATTTTTAGGGTGACCTAAAGGAAAGGGTCTGTAATTTTGGTTTAAAAGCATATCTCCCTTGGCAAGGAGAACCTCAGAATTACTTACCTGCCTTTACCTGTTCAGAAAACATCTCCTTCATCTAATCTGAATCTGAAGACAGCTTTTAAAAGGTATTTCTCTCATGATAAATGTTTTTTTTGGCACCGAGTGTTCTTCTCCTCCTCGCTGACGCTGCCTCCTCGGTTTCCTTCTCCAGCATCCTCGCTAGCTGCCAGGCTCCAGGTGCAGCCCAAAACCTGATTTTTGGATGCTAAAATCCTTGCATCAGGTGTTTGAAGTATCCATGGCAAAGGGCCCCCTGGAAGGAAAGGTTTGCAGCAGGAGCTGGGAGAGATCCGTAGCCATGGCACTGCAGGCTGCAGAGCGCCGCTGTAATGTGGTGTGAAATCCTGTACCCCCAATGACATTTGGGGAAAAACAAGGGATGCAGCAAACTGACATTTCCCCCTTGGTGTTTGCCGAGTCCCTTCTGTGCACTCTGAAGCGTGGCTGGTGCTGTGGAGGCAAACAGGATAGGAAAATAATAATGATGATGGAAATCATGGATTGGAAAAGGTAGAAAAACACAGGGTGGCGTTGAGAGGGAAGAGGAGGAGTTGGGATGATCACACCAGACCCCTCTGTGGAAGGAGACCCCATCTACAATACCCAGCCTGGAGGCATTGCCCTTCCCAGGGTCACATCCCAGCCTGAAGTGCTGCCCCAGGCCTGCCCAGGAGGGTTTCCCCAAAGTACTGAACTCGTGCATTTCCACCTCTCCCAGGGCGTCAGGAGAGAGGAGCCTGGAGATGGATGTGCCAGCTGGGAATGGCACCGTGCTCCTCCTCTCCTCTGCCCCTCCTCACGCATGGGAGTGCTGCTGGATGCATCACCTCATTCCCTCCTGCGTTTGCAGAGAAAGTGCAGTTTTATTGAGCATTAGGATTGAATTCTTAACTGACTAATCAATTTTAGTAGTAAGTTAAAACGCCTGGTATTAATGGACAACTGCAACCATTAATCAGGGTTACAGTAGATTAACAGTTGTCAGCATTTATGCTGATGCTGGACGGATTGCACTCGCCAATTCCATATTTTTCTGAACGTGGAACACTCTGGCTTTGCACATATTGATTATTTTCTCCCTTCCTGAGCTCTCCTTTGGAATCACAAGCCTAATCCACATCGGTATATGCCTGTTTTGCACACTTGGTTTCATGTCAAAAGAGATGGGAAAGGTTCATTTGTTCAACTATTTGACTGTTTAATTTGATCGAGGATGTGGCCACACCAAGACAGAGTGGGTTTAATGAAACTATTTAACCATCTCTGTCAGCTCCAGGAATCGTAAGGCGTTAGTAAAATATGATTCAAGGAGTTTGGGGGGGTGTAAATAAGGAATGTGCTTGCTGTTCACTTACAAAATCCATCTTGTTTTCTGTATTTTATCACAGTAAGCAGTTTTTTTAAGTCAGTGAAGCAATTTCTTTTTGTTGAAAACCAACCAAAATAGAAGCAGGTCTTAAACCTTCCTTGGTTTTGTGAGCATTCTTCATCCATTTTATTGGGATCTTTTTCAGATTGAAGCTTGGATTTCCTAAAATCTTTTTAGTCCATGGTCTTCAATTAGCTGATTACTATAGATTATATTTATACTCTGGATACCTCATCAAGCTGTCTAATAGCTGGATCATATTGATTGTCCTTCAATTAATCACAGCCCCTATTTTCATTTATCAAACCCAAAATAAATGTAATTAACTCTGAAGTGATCCAGCTCACCGTAAAGTGATTTTGTTACTGCTGTGGAGATAACTCAGTAGATTATACTAATAGGAAATGCAAGTTGAAATAAAATTAATGGTATCGTGTCCATCACAGAAGAATAATTAAAAAACTGAAAGTGAACGACTGTAGTGAGGAATCCTTTGTAACAGCAAATGCAGATGATTGTTTTTCTTATTTACACCTTGGGGTCTTGCCACCCTAGAGCTTTTGAGCAATTGCCATCAAGTTTCCCAGAGGAGATGCCAGAAATGTCCCTGGTTTCACAACAGGAAGGGAGAGGGGACTGAGAAGGTGCAGAGTGAGTAACTGCAGGTTATTTTTTTCCTATCAATGAGCCAGTTCATGGGAAAAGAAAGAAAAGCTACCAGATGACATTGTTTTGCTTTCAAAGCAACTTTATTCATTTGAATGTAATCTCTTCTTCCCCCAGTGCTCATATTGAAATTGGCTCAGTGTGCTTAATTCCATGACAGACTGAATTGTAATAAATAATATACACTATCCCCAACCCAGCTTGCTGCAATTGGCATGGTATTTATAACAGCCAGGCTCCCAATTGCTCATCATGGCTGAGACTTGAAGCTGCAATTTTATTCATAAACACAACTGTGTGTAAACTCAGGGAGAGCTGAGTGTTCCTGTGTATCATCGCTCCTGCTTCCAACCAGGGTGGACATGCTCTGCAAGTGCAGGTTTTTGGGAATGCACTGGCACTAGTCACTGAGAACCCAGTTATTTCAAAATTATTGTTTTCCCTTGTGGATGGAAATACATTTGTTTGTAGAGTAGAGAGGTTACCCAGCTTATTTTAGGACTTACACTGATTCTTTGATATCCCTCAGAATATTGGGGTGTTCCGAACACTGAGGAGTCCTTGAAATAATTCTGGCTGTGAAACCCCCCAAAAACCCAGCCGAGATAAGAGACGTGTATTTTAAAAATGTATTCTTAAAAAGTTTTGCTCTGAATTTGCAATATGCATCATTCAAATAATGCCTGTGATGATACAAATTAAAAATTACTATTTTCTTTCAGTTGGTTTGGTTACTCCTTGGAGAACAGGAATTTGAGGTTTGTCACTGGTGCTGTTTCACTACCACTTCAGCTTTCCTGCCTTAGGCACTTTGTTATCAGACATTAATATCTGCAACAGCAACCAATTATCTTGTAATTTTAACAAAGGCATCAGAAAAGAGAAAGTGCTAGTTGGTTCGATGGTCGTAAATACATAGATCACAAGCAAAGAGCCTGTACTTTTATTATGCAAAATAATGACTATGTTGCTGTTAATGGAATTTACTTTATACTGTGACAATTTATACTTGTACATGTCTGGGGAAGAGCTTTCCCACCAGGCTGTTTTGACAGCTCTCTGTAATACTACAGGAGAGTGATGTGTCTAACGAAATCTCTGAGAAAAATATCTGGTTTGCATTTCAGAAGGTGTCATTCAGTGTGTTCTGCAGTGGGAGATAGGATGGGAGAGCTGCCTTGCATCCTGTGCTGCCACTGCATCCTCGGGAACGTGTGGGAGCTGCCTCTGCCTGCACTGGGCAGGGCAGGGCAGGTCCTGCTCCAGACCTTGAGGAAAAGTTGTTTTTATCTGAATCCCTGAGTGCTGCTGTGTTTTGTTGGTCTGGAATCTCAGCATAAGCTGTGCCATGGGGTGGTTCTTGGGGCTGTCCTGTGCAGGGCCAGCAGCTGGACTGGACGATGCTTGTGGATCTCTTCCAGCTCCCATTCTGTGATGTTGGACTGCACAGTCGTGATGCCTTTGTTTTGTAACAAAACCTCTTGAGAGCGTGACCGTCTCAAGGGCCACCTACAAGCTCTGTGCTGACCCTGTGGACAATGGGGGCTTCAAGCTGTGGGTTCTTGGGCTGGAAAGGAAGGACCTGTTCGAGCTCGTGCATGGGAAAGTGCTGGTGATAAGAGTCTGCTCTGATTACACATGTATGAAAGGATGACTGTTGGAAAAATCCATAAATAATGCGTATGTATCAAAACAACACCATCAGAATGGTAAATGAAGTGTAGTCTGTGGAGTTTCCTGTATTCTGGGGCCAGGAATGTGGCTGAATTTAAGTGTTAAGTTGGGCTTTGTTGTTGTTTGTCTCTTCCTTTTCCTCAGCAAGCTTTTCTTCTCTGCTAATCCTCAGAAGCAGCCCAAGAAATGACATTTATGCATATTTCATAATGTGATTTCTGTAGGCACACAGAGCAAACAAATCAATTTCTCAGCAGCACGCTGTTTAAAAGAAACAGCAACAACCTGTGGGATAAGTTGCAGAAGCTGTTAAAATTAATTATAAATGGCAGAAGATATAACATTTGGGGGAAAAAGTGCTAATGTGTGAAGAATAATAAACATTCAGGAGATGAAAAGGAACTCTCTGTCATCTGATTATTTAAACTTCATATATTTATAAATATCACAACACGTTAAAACAATGTACCGCTCGCTACCAACAGCACATTACCATTTTCTTCTGGAATTGCAACAGCCTCATGTGCTCTCACAAATAATAACTTTCACCTTTCTGGGCTTGGAGTTTTGGGGTGGATTTGTGTCTGTGTGACTGGCAGTGCACTGTAATATTTTTCAAACCAGAGCAGGAGTGGGTTGGTGGTGGTTGTGGGTGGGGTTTTACTGCTCTGTGGGCTTAAGCTGCTCACTTGGGAGATGCTTTTCTCCTAGGCAAGGTCTTGGGCAATATGGATCTGACTTGGATTAGAGTAATCCAGTGTGGCTGCTGTCAGTGCTGAATGTTTCACTGGTGTCTACCAAAGGAAGAAGAAAGTGGAAAAGGATCTCTGTTTGAAGTGTGAGTTGTGCAGAATAAGCCAAATCTCTAGAAAATGATGCTGATACAGAAGCGTTCACTGGGGTGCAGCAATTTCCCTTCAGCCTGTTTTCAGTAGCAGGAGCCCTGCAGAGCCATGGAAGGGCTTGTGACAAGGGCAAGCAGTGACTGGACAGCTTCAAGCTGAAGGAGGGTGGATTTAGATGAGCTGTTAGGAGGAAAATCTTGGCTGTGAAGGTGGGCAGGCCCTGGCACAGGGTGCCCAGAGAAGCTGTGGCTGCCCCTGGATCCCTGGAAGTGTCCAAGGCCAGGTTGGACAGGGCTTGGAGCAACTTGGGACAGTGTGTCAAGGAAGGAGAAGAGAAGGTGTCCCTGCCCATGGCAGGGGTGGCACTGGATGGGCTTTAAGGTGCCTTCCAACCCAAACCATTCTAGGAGTCCATGCTGAAATGCCTTATTTCTATGGGGAAATGAATATAAATTTATCCAACCAAAATGGTTGTTCAATGCTGCAGGCTTTGGTGAGAGTAGAGTAGGACCTGTGGGTGATGGAAACACTCCGCAGCCTTGGGCTTTTGGATCAGATGATCTTTAAGTCATTTCCAAGCCAAACCATTCTGTCAGTGTGTGACCTGGAGCCTGTTGAGGGTACCTCTGGAACACAGCACTGTGGTTGTTTCAAACACCACCTGAGCTGTGGAGTGGAAATCACTGCAATTTTTACAGGTATTGAGAAATGTGGTAACCTGGGGAGATCTTCTCTGGTAACCAGGATGGATACCACTGAAATTGGCTGGGATTCTGTTCCTGTACAGCAGCTGTACCCTTTCTACAGCAATAAACACAAGCAGTGTTACGAACTTTGCTTAGCTTGCTTCTGTGGTGAAGAGGTGAGGTTATTGGTCAGCAAAATATGGTCTAATTAGAATTAAACTTTTATTTTTATTACGATTTTTAGGGATAGGGTCAATGGAAAATTCTTGGAAGACAGCATGTTCCTGCTTGGGGCTTTTCACAGTCCTGGCTTTGGGAATGTTTTGGTGGGAGGCTGCTCCTGGCTGGCCAGAAAAGCTGCTGGGTGGCCAGCAGAAGAGCCGTATGGGCAACAGAGGAAGAGCACTTCTCAGCCACAAAAGGGGCTCTGGGGGGTGGGTGGGATATGGAAACCTGCTGGCACGCTGAACATCCTCACACCAAGGGCTTTGCTAAACTGAGGCTGGATTTTGCGTCAATGAGTTTGGCAGGGTTTTGCTGTTTTCCCCTGCGGCACAAGGTTGGGGTTCCACCACACCCACAAACCTCCCTGTGATTTTAACAGCCTCTCACTGCAGTGACCCCAAAATCCACTCTTTCAATAATGTTTTCCCCTGAAAGTGCCGACCCGATGACGCAGCGTCAAAACCGCTCGGTGGCCGTCACCCCGCGGCCTGTCCGATGGGATGTGACACTTCAGCCCTAACAGACGTCCCTCGGTGCTGGCACCATGGCAGACGAGAGCCCCTGGCTTTGGGAGCCAGCTCCAGCCTGGGGAGCTCCGTGATGCCCCCCAGAGCCGGGGTGCTGCTCTGGCCGGGGAGGCTCTCCCGAGCCCCAGCGGCTCCGTGACCCGGTGGGCGGCTTTGTCCCGGCGCAGGAAGGGAGCCGGGCTTGGGGAGCGGGGCCCTTTCGGCTGAAAGGCTGTTAGATCCAGGTCACTGAGTTCGGGCTGCTGCCTTTTCTGACAAAGTCTAAAAAATGCAGATTTGTAGCAGCCCTGTGTTAATGAATTCCGACTGCTTGGATTTCGCACTGAATAATGGCCGGAATTACCAGAGATAGTGACTTATGAGATGTGATTGAATATCATCCTTTTTCTCGAGATTAAATTGATAAAGTGATGTAATATCACATTATTTTTATTAGCAGGCTTTGATACAAAATTCTCTGTAGAGCAGAAGATTTTGTTATAATAAAACAAAGGTACTGGAATGAGAAAAAAAATTCAATAAATTTTTAAAGCGTAGTATCACATTTTAAATGCAATTTTGTGCATATGGTGAGTGAATGCAATACCTCTTTACCCTCAGGCCGCCCACTTTCATACATTAAAAATATTCTATTTAAATGCAGATTTTGATTTGCTATCTGGCGTGGCATTCAAGGAGAAGAGACAGAAGAAAAGGAAGAGTGTGTGCATCTCTTAATTTAATTACATGTTTCTTTTGACGCACAAAGGTGTGAGCAGTTGTTAAGTGTAAGGACGTGCCTGTGTGAAAAAAAGAAAGTGCATGGTTGGTTTTTTAAGATCTGTGAAAGAAAAGGTAATCTCAGCCTCAACAGAGAGTCCAGTGAGTTCTTGTGGATGTAAATATGTAAATATGCATCATCACGTGTGTGTTACAGGCTGGACCACTGGTTCCCAGCATCGTGACTGCGTCAGGACAGTGCTGCTGAAAATCAGATCCCAGTTGAAAATAGCTGCCAGCTAAACCAGAAAGATTGCTTTTAGCCAAAATCAGTGCAATAATCTATCTTTTTTGGTGTGGTCCCATTAAATGTGACAGCAGGGTGCAGGTTGAGGGGTTCTCATGAGCCAAGGGTGGATGCCCCTTTTTTGTTTGTTTGCTGTCATCCAGATGTCTTATCATTTTCTGGAATTAAAACCAAAATATTTCTTTTTATTACTACCTTAGAAGTGCAGGAGATGGACTGCAAGGAGCAAAAGTCATAGTAGAAAAATGTCTTGAACACCATGGAAATGATTTTACCATTTGATGGTGTGGAAACCAGGGAGGTGGCGTTTGGGCTGAGTACTCTTTGTCTTCATTTGTCTGTCGTGTGGGTGAAAGCCTATTTTCTGGAGAACTGGAGAATATTTGAATTTCAGTGCCCTGGAGCAAATAGGTTGAGTGGTATCAGAGATTATCAGATTTAATTCATTTATTTTAAATGTAAATTGATTTGAAGCCACTGGGAGCTGTTAAAAGTATGCAGTTGTTGGCCTCTGCTCTTGCTGTATATTATTTCTCCTGCTGTCCACTTTCGTCCATCCCTTTTCCCATCTTTTATCTGAGTGGTTTGTTCCTCCTGTCTCAAAGAGACCTGAGTTTTTAGGCTCTGTGCATCACATAAAGGGTGTGAGGCTTCTTCTCCTGACAAGTGCTGGAACATTCTGGCTTTGCTGTGGCTGTGTCCCAAAACGTCATCTCCCAGAGCCAGAATTCTTCCGTGCATCCAGGCGCTTCTCTCCTGTGACTGAAACACAGAGATGATGCAGGTGTTAATGCTGTAAGGGGGTGGTTTAATTAGGATAGGCAATGAAGGTTATTCCTGTGGGCTTGGGAGGGTGCTGGGCTGCAATGGGGCTGAGTTGAAAAGCCACTGAGCTCCCACTTCCAGGCTGTGCCAGCTCCCTGGACACAACTTCTGTGTTCCTGCCAGTTTGGTGCAAAAATCCATGTTTTCAGGGGCTCCATGACTCACCACTAGCAGTTTATAGTTTCCTGTAAATATAAATTCAGGGCTGTACCAAAGAGTGCCAAATGTGTGGTTTTAAGTCTATATATAAAATTATTTGATCTCACAGGGCATCGCATTTGCCAGTTTTTCTCTTGGGCACGTAGATATTAAAATCGTATTATGTCCAATATGTGGTTGTAAATTGAAGTCGCAGTGGAAAGGAATATTACAATTTTTCCCCTTTAATGTTAGTCTCAAAGAATGTGTCCTTCTGAAGAAAAGGTTATTTATCTAATATGCTGGAGAACAGTTCACAAAATTAACTGAGTTATCCCCATAAAATGAGCTGCAAAGAGAAAGCAACCAAGGAAACTCTCGGGAAGCAAATCCCCCTTGGTTTTCCAGCACCAATGCAAACTCTTGATTTCTCAAGCATTGTGAGTGTTAGAGTGGTATTGAGGGAGATTTAAAATATGCCCTTCTTTTTGGGGAGAAGTAAATCTCAACACAGAATCACAGAATGGTTTGGGTTGAAAGAGACCTTGAAGCTCATCTTGTTCCACTCAACCCCTGCCATAGGCAGGGACACCTTCAACTAGATCAGGTTGCTGCAAACCCCATCCAACCTTGATGTCCCTCTCCTCCTTCAGCATTCAAAAGTAAAAGCACTTAGAAATACGTATAATCTTAAAATAAATGTTAATAGGTGAGTAATAAATTTAAAACATCCAGGGAAGCACTGGTGATGTTACCTGTCTCATGAGTGCTTAACTCAAGGCCCTGCAGTTTCAGACTGGTAATTTTAGCTGGTTTGGGGGGTATTTTTTATGGCAAACGTGGTGGGAGGAGAAAGAAAATCAGTGGAATTGGTTTACATATTGCCTTAACTACTCTCACAATAGTGGAAAGCTCTCATCAAGTATGTATCAGATTATTTTATGCCAACATTAATATTGGAAGCACACATGTAATCTGGAGTCAGCAGGTTCATACACTACTATCTCATTAAATTTTCAGGCAAAAGCTGCAAAAATTAATTGGAGGCGTGTAATAGTTTAGAATGTGAGCTGGCTTATGGTAATATAAATTACATGAGGAGAAGACAGTTTTATATACTGAGAGAGGGAAAACTGGTTTACTTTAATGAGAAGAGATAGAAATGTGGAGCTATTTTTTCATTACAGATGCACTCTAAACTGTTTGGACTTACTTGATGAATAGAGTTAATTCTCTGCTACAGTTCCAATAATTCATGTTGCACAGTTTAATGACTTCTAGATAAAAACAGGATTGAAATGTTAATTTCTATGAAGAAATTGGAGCACTCTCATACATCAAGCTTTTTTCTATTAAACTACTAGTTAATTTCACTAAACAAGTCTCTTAAAGATATTTCATGCTACATAGATTTTTGTATTTCTCACCTGCTTTGTTTCATTCCATTGGCCCTGAGCATTGGCTAGAGCGAAGCGCTGCTGGGATGCAGAAAAATTTCAGTTGTACTTAACCTGCCATTAGGATAATTAATTTTTTTCTGCAATGCACTCTGTAATGTTTAGGCCTGTTGGTGCTTTCTCCTGTATTTCCCAGTTGATCCATCTGGTGAGGGGTTGAAGTTCTCTGCTGCCTGTGCCATCCAGGCATAGCCGGTGGCTTTCATCCGAGGAGGGGCACAGGGAGCTGCTGGGTGGTTGGCAGTGTCTGAACCACCGTGCTTGAACCTCCTCCTTAATTCAATTTGACTACTGGTCTTCTGTGTGCTGCCTAGAGGCTGGGTACTGCTGGTTGATGCTGCATAGAGAGGATAAAATTGTTTTTTATTTTGCCTGTTCTTTGTTTCAGGAGTTTCTCTGCTAACTTGGATTTGTTTCTGTTGTTCCAGTACAATTTTCATCATTAGAGATGAGTAGTTCTCTCATCAGCCTTGCCTTTCCCCTGTTTGGTGCCATCCCACTCACTGATGCATGTGCTCGTGCATTCCCCTTCTGTCACTTTGATATTTGCAGTTTCATGTATGTAGTTTGATATTTCTGGTATTTTGCAACATCTGCCCGGGGCAGTGCTGGAGTCACCATCCCTGGAAGTGTTCAAAAAATGTCAATATGGGGCACTTAGGGATATGGTTTAATGGTGTAGTTGGTAGTGTTGGATTAACTATTGGACTTTATCATCTTAAAGGGCTTTGCCAACTTAGTTTGATGATTCCACAATCTCTACATGGGAATTTCATCATACAACCTCCCTTAGTAGAAACCACGGGTCCTACTAGGGCTCTTCTAGGCATGGAAATTCCCCTTTCCATGGGATTACAGAACTCATTCTCCTGCTGAAGGTACCTCTTGCCTGTTCACCTCTAAACCATGTCCTCAAGTGCCTCATCCAGACATATTTTGAATGTTTCCAGGGATGATGACTCCACCACTTGAGAAAAGTGTGGACTGTGAAAGGGCAGGGAGGTGGAGAGCCAAGAGTCACTCATGGGGGAGCTTCAGCTCCCACAACATAACCACGGCAGGGAGGCGAAGGCATGGGCTGCCCAGCACAGGAGTCACTCCCTTGGGTTGTTGTGCTTCTAAAAAATAGGATTTCACCTGATATGTTCAAAAAAGGCTGATTTTTGTTGCAAACAAGAATAACTTCTAACCTCGCACTCTAGATGCACAATTTCGTGTATGTGGTGAAGAAGGAAACATCATCCAGGCGCAGTTTTTTGCAAATTTAGCCAAACAAAGCTTGGCCAATGAGTTGGTGGCTGTGGAGACACCACAGGGGAGCTGGGAGTGATCTCTCCTTTGGAGGCACCGCAGTGGAGCTGAAGGTGGGCTCTGCTTTGGGGCCCAGACAGCTCACACCAACCCCCACCTGGTGGGACGTGGCCGGTGCCTCCTGCGACCCAAAAAGGAGGAATTTTGGGGT
Organism: Nicator chloris; assembly: GCA_013400495.1. Lineage (NCBI taxonomy): Eukaryota > Metazoa > Chordata > Aves > Passeriformes > Pycnonotidae > Nicator > Nicator chloris. Next base: position 36,329 of record WAAE01020625.1, read on the forward strand.
GTGGTGGCATCAGCCAAATCCCCGTCCAGGTGGGAAGGTGAGTGCCCGGCTGTGGGTGGGAGGGAGCCGTGTTCCTCAGCCTGGTTCCTCCATTCCATTCCTTGGGCTGTTCGTCCTGAGAGGCGCTTTTATCCCTGGACCTTGTTCCGCATTGTGCATCCCCAGTGTCCGACAGCGGATTAAACAACGTGTCACGCGTGCGAGGTGTGCGGTGCAATTATTTTAACCCATTTCGCCTTCTAGTGTGGAAAATCTGCTCAAAATAGGACTTGCTAAAGTCATTGTACCATATACAAAGGGGTTATTAAAATGCACTCTCGAAATAGAAAATAGGATTAGAAGAGACACTTTGGCTTTGAGGCCTTCTCCAGCCGAAGGAAGGCCTCGTGGCCAAAATGTCTCCTTTAATCTCATTTTCTGTTTTCTGGTAGGAATTTTAATTCTCCTCACCCCCTCCCAACCCCCCTGTGTCTCTCTGGCCACATGCTGGTCTGGCACTGCTGAACTCCCTTCCCACAACTGGGGGCTCATAAGACAAAGGGATATTTTTCTCTTGTCATAATATCAAGACATTTTATTTCTAGTCCAGTCAAATCCCCCCCAAAACCCACAACGTGTTTGTAACAACCGACTTTTGGTTGTTTGCACCGGGGCTCCCATCTATCAGGATTCCTTGCTCTGCAGTCCTGGTGAGGGCTTGTTGTGCTTCTGAGTCCTTGGGACAAAAAACACCTGGCAATCCTAATTATTTAGTGTGAAATGCTGAATTTTCCATCTCTGAAGGTAATTTGGTAGTGAACACCTGTGATGTGGATACCTCTATATATCTGTATGCTCTTGTATCTATATATTAGTTGAAATGCAAAAGCTGCAAGCTACACCAACAACTTAATGTTTTAAACATGTCCTATAATTTAAATTTGACCTTTCCTGGATAATACCAAACTGATATCTAGTTGCTTCACCGCCTTCTAACATTTTGATTCCTAAATGGAGTTTTTAATTTAACATGCAAAAATTTATGCTCCAGATTAGGGAAAAAAAACCCCAAATTTTGCTCTAACTCTTAATTACAGTTAATTACTGTATTTCTTAATTAGAGTCTTAATTTCCAACTATTTAACTTCAGTGAAACAAATGGAAAAGCAGCAGTCCACAGAGAGCCTGAAAGAAGCAGTCTGAAGATCTGAAAGAAGCAGTCATGTTGTTTTTATATTTTTATATTTTGAAGGAATCCTGAAGGCATTGAATTTTATTTCCGTAACTGGGAAGGGCAGCGATCTGTGTTTATAATTGTGGCAGGAAAATTCTGAGGGGAAAATTACTCCTTTTGAAAGGGTTTGCATCCATATTTCAGGTTGGAGGAAGGAGAGAGAGGTGCCAGAACTAAATGCAGGGAAATATTCAGGTTACTCATCAGTTGGAGTAACAAGTATTTGAAGAACTTGCTGGTGACTGGATTTTTAAATGCGAAAACCTTTTGGATGTTTACAGTTGGAGTCTCAAAATTCCTCTCAGCTGGGTCACATCAATGTGTACCCACATGAGTGGGTACATTCAACCCCTGGAAGTGTCTAAGATAAGGCTGGATGGGGCTCGAAGCAACCTGCTCTAGTGGAAAGTGTCCCTGCCCATGGCAGGGGGTGGAATTAGATGAGCTTTCAGGTCCCTTCTAACCAAACTATTCTGGGATTCTCTGAGTGCTCATGGGAAGGTCCAGCTCCAGCATGTGGGTTTCCTCAGAAGTTGCTTCACCTGCCCAGATGCCCCAAGTCACCAAGTATCCCAGCTCTCAGGATTTTTATGTTTTTCCTCACAAAACAAAAATAAACATTAACCCCCCCAAACCATGTTGTTCAAATGCAGTGCAATACCAGACACGAGCGTGCTTCTCCCTCAGGAAGGCTGATTCTCCCTCGGAGGTGGATACAAATGGTCAGCTTTAAACCTTATAACAAAAGGTTAATTTTTCTTCCTTGACGTCTTGCTGACTAAGTCAAACCCTGAACACGAGGTCGTCGGCTGTTTCGTACGTTTCCAAAGACGGCTCTATACACCCGTGATATCAGTTTTGTGTCTCTTGGCAACAGATTGGTTCTGGCACCCCGAGGACGGGGCGCGTTGGCATTCTTCAACCGCCAAGAGACACAAAGCGGATACTGGGGGGATTCGATGCCTTGCTGAAAATGCATTAAAATATGTTTTGTGCCACAATAACGTGTTTTGAAAAATGAGCTTTTTTTTGTTGTTGGGTTGTTTTGGTGGTTTTTTTGGAGCCAATCCTCCCCCAGCCTCATTGATGGGTATGTTTGTAATGCCTGGGCTCCCGCTGCCCTTTGTGGATGGACGCGTCCTCACTGGAATGCCGCTCGCCCTCGCCCAGGGGTGATGCCTCCACTGCAGAGCTGCTCTCTTTCCCTTTTTCCTATGCACAGGAAAAGGAAGGAAAAACCTGATAGAACCATAAGATGAAAACATTAATTTGTGGTTTTTTCCTTCAGGGAAACTGTCCCATCTTTGAAAGAGCTGTGAATCCGGAATTTTGTTGAGGTTCTTAGCTCAAAACTAGAAGAAAAAATATATATCAAAAGAGGTGATTTTTTTTTTTAATATTATAAGGCTAATTATGATGTGTCTATTAGATATCTTGGCAAAATCTTTAGTGCCTTATGTGCATAACTGGGACAAGCACTGAAACTGTGTAGAATAATTTATAATGCACGTCACAGCCAAAAATTTACTGTCACTCAATCAGTGAATTAAATAAGCGTCATCTTAGCAAGCTTTGAAATCACTCATTTCATTATTGCAGATTACATGTACAGTGGTGAGGAAGGACAGCAGTCAGGAGGTGCTGCACAGGCTGGGCTGGGAGGATGAGGGTGCACCTGGGGATTCCTGCAGTTTCCTTGCCAGGTAGCCATGGCCACTCAGATGGGGTGGAGAAGCCACGACAACCGGAGAGCAGATTCCTGCTTTTGTTGGATCTGCAGGTGTTGTGCTCTTGGCTTCTCGAGGGCCAGGCTGAGGTGGTGCATCAGGGCAAAGTGTGGAAGACCCAACTCGGCCAGCGTGGGAAAGAGGAGCTGGAGGGAAGGGACAGAATGTGAAGTTTTGAGGTTTCAAATATGGTATGGATGTGCTTGAGAGAAGAGCAGACAGCAGGGCAGAGGGTTTGGGTGGTTGGCATGTGTGTGGCTGTGCTTGGAGGGGCTTGGGCAGATGCAGCCATTTTGCCTCTGGCCTGGGTGGTGCAGAATCGTTTGGGGCATGGGTGATGGTCACCTGAGAGCTGCAAAAACACCCCTCTGCTTTATACTCAAGGGTAGATTCTCCTCTCCTTGGTGCTTGTTCCACTAAAGACCTCTTATGTGCTGTTAGGGAGATGCTCATCCGGGTTTGCAAACACCAGTGAGAGATGTCTGAGGAGTTCTGTAGTGGTCTTCAGCTAAGAAGACAGTTCTTGGAGACTCAGAACAAGTGGTGATCTCAGCATTGCTTCCTTTTATGTTAAATGACACCATCCTCTTTCTGTTGTTGTCACAAGTCTTAAGATTGTTGTTCTTCCCATTTTAAATAGAGCATGTGGGAAGATCTAAACAGGCAACTTACTCTAGTGGGAAGTTGATACACGTGCCGTCACGTACCCTGGTATTTATTCCTCTCCATTGAATTATATTCTTCACACCATTTTTAAATGTGTACGTGGCCAGTGTTAATTTCAAGGAGATAGATTTTTAAAAATACATATACTTAAACAGTGTTGGAACCCATTAAAAAATCTATTTAAAATCAATTGTGTGCGAGAAGAAGTCTACAAACAAAAGGGCAGAGACAGGCATATCAGCTTTAATTTAGTACTGGATTCCCTTTGACAGGAGCCATTTAGATAGAGGGCAAAAAATTATCTCACTGAAAAAGGCAGTGATTGATCACATGTTGGTAAGTGAATCAAGTCTGCAAAAAACAGAGGTGATTAAGGGACAAAGAGGAATTATCATATTACAATGTTGCTGCCTGTCAAACCTCCGTCTTGTTGTGCATTCATGTGTCACGTTGTGACATTTGATCAGCGCTTAACTCCCTGGGACAAAGGGATGGTCGTTAAAAATCTTTAAATGCTGCTCAGAATTGTGCTGGGGGTGTAAATCCGTGTTTTGACTGCTGACAGAGATCTTTATGCCCACAAGAATAGATACACAGGACCTGGCTGACAACTTATTAAGTAGATCTTAGCACCAGGGCGTTTCCAGCTCTTTCTCATCTTTGGTGTTGCTTTGCTGGCTATGACGGGATGGGTTGGGAGGTGCCAGGGAGGGAGCAGGCTGGCACTGCTCCTGGGCAGGTAAAAGAGCTGAAAATTGGTGAAACCAAAGGTATTAATCTCCAGAAAATGGAAACTGTGAAGATGGGACGTGGGCTGGTAAAACCTGCGGTGAAATGGAAAGGATGAGGATGCAGTGGAAGAGGGTTTGTGGGAAGATGTGGGGAAAATGAGAGCAAACCTGTGAGTGGCAAAGCTGTGGGGAAAATGAGAGCAAAGCTGTGAGTGGCAAAGCTGTGGGGAGAGTCTGTGTGCTCGGATAACAGCAGCCGTGGATGAGGCTGGAGACAGAGGAGACAGGATGTGCAGGTTCTGTGTCAGCGTTTTCCCCAGCCTAGACCCAGTTAATGCCTCGCCCAGCTCAGCTGCTTCCCAGCTGGAGAGGAGCGTGTGGGATGTGGGCAGCCGATGAGCGGTGACAGGTACAGGGGAGCACGTGGCAGCTCCATGGCTCAGCGTGTTCCCTGCTGAGGTGCTGGTGTCCTGCTCCTGGGGGACAGAAGCCTCTGGAGACCGTGGCACGTTCATCAACCTTCTCTAGAAACACATGCAGAAATGTGCTAAATTTTTAAAATAACAGCCTGCAGTTTAAAAAAGTAACAAATCTTTAGGTTTTGCATTTTGTGGCTTTGGCAGTTGCTCTTAGGGTGCTGCTGGTGTGGCTCTCTCTTTCCCACCTATGTGGGTCCTGCTCTGGACACACACACTTGGAAGTGCAGGAGCTCTGTTGGAGAACCCACTTTGCTGAGTCATCAGGGTCATGCTGATATGGGGGTCGGAACCAGATGACCTTCAAGCTCCTTTTCTAACCCAGACAATTCAATGATTCTGTGACATCTCCTTTTCTTGGATTTTCTGTCTTCAGTACGTGCAGTTAACCAGGGTCTTGCCTGCCTGGCTCTGTACACAAGATTCACCTGCTTGGAGTTTTTTTTAAGGAAAAAGGAATGGAGAAAGTTGTGTGCCTCATCTGAGTACTAGGCCAAAAAAGCATGGTTAAAGATACCTACATGATAAAGATCAGATTAAAGCAAAACAAAAACCACAAATCAGCAAAGTGGTAGATCCCTGAGAACCAGCCTTTGTGATTTTAAAAGAGCCTCTTTTTAAGCAAGTGTTTTGCTTGGATGAGAACAGAAAACAAGTAAAGCATCAGCTTTTTGTCAGGGAATAGGTTGATACTGGACCGCTCTAAATATCTGTATCATGACTGTGTGTCTGGATACATTAATCAATAATCTGTAAAAAAGGAGTGGACAGGGACTTGATGGCACCAAGGCAGTGAGGGATTCCGTGGTGTCTCTGGTGGGAGGCAGTGCTGTGCAGGAGACAGAGCTGAAATCAGGGAGGATCACACTGTCAGATGAAATCCACCACTGCCAAACACAAGGTTGGACGCGCGGGAAAGAGCATTCCCAGCTCCTTGCACACATTGCTGTGCTTCCAATGAACTGGAACCACTGGGGAGAAAGACCCAAGGGTCACTGCAGACAGCTCAATGAAGACAGCTGCTCAGTGTGCAGCCAGTCACAAAAGATCAAGCAAGGCGTGAGACCATGGGAAGAATGGGTGAGAAAATACGGAAAATACGATAATGCCATTATGAGGGTGCTCAGAGTGTCCCAGTGAGTTACCCCTCACTCTGCAGCTCGGGAGGTTCTAGAGAGGTGGTGGCTGAAATAGAATCCCACAATCATAGAATGATTTGGGTTGGAAGGGACCTTAAAGACCATTTCCACCTCTCCTTCCACTATACCAGATTGCTCCAAGCGCTGTCCAGCCTGGCCTTGGTCACTTCCAGGGATGGGCCAGCCACCTCTTTTCTGGGCAATTCTTCCCTCACAGGGAAGAATTTCTTCCAAATATCCCATGTAAACCTCTCTTTGAGCTCAAAGCCATTCCCCCTTGTCCTGTCAATAGTCACAGCTTGTAGCCATGTCTGCGTAGTTGAAGAGATTGGGGCTGTTTAGAAAGATCATGTGAGTAAGAGGATTTGTGTGAGAGGTTTTGTAGACTAATGTTTGACATATTTAACCTTTCTCAAAATACGAGAGCAAAGGAAAATCCAATAAAACCAAGGCGTGCACTGGGCACTCTGCAATTGATGTTTCCCCCAGTGCTCACTGAAACACCAGGAGTGTTGGGCAGCCCCACACTGCCCCTCATCCTGACCTGTCCCCTCCTCCCTGCTCCTGCCTTTGGGAGCATTGTCCCTTCTCTATGGACAAGCGTATTTTAGCCTGTTTGACACTTTTTGGCAGCGTGTACTGAAACTGCTTTTCATACTGCGTTAGAAACGCGGTTGGTCACAGCATGTTCTCCTCTGCTACCAAATCCTTGCTGAGAATCTGAAATATTTTGAAGCCACATTCAATTAACATGACTTCTTTGGGAGCACAGGACTTCTCTCAGTGGTGTTTTCAGCAGCCTCAGCGTTGCATTTGTCAGACAGAAACGCTTCCTACACTCCAGTCTTGATGGAAGCGATAGGGAAACCTCATAGATCCTGTGGGGGTCCCTGGCTGGGGATGGGGTATGTGGTAAGAGCTGGGATACAGGATGGTTAGGCTGCAGCTTTTGTGAAGGGGAGCTCCACACACACTCGTCTTCCTTATACTTTTTGCTTTGAGCTCAAGAATAATTCGTGAACTGGCAGGGATGATTAATGCATAGATACTGAAAAACATAGTTGGCTTTTTAAAAACTGGAGGTACTTGGAAATACGGGCTGGCTGCCATGGAAGAGGGTGCTGTAGGAGTTTATCTGAACACAAAATACTGGAAAGTCAAATTTTACAGTCGTTTAATTTGTCCAGTGTTTTCAAATAAGGATACTAAATGAATATGTTTAAAACAGTGTTACTCGGGAAAAATATGTATTTGACAGGGTCACTGTGAGTTCACTGGTACAATACTGGACCAACACAATATTGTTCAAAGTGAAGATGGAGAGAAATGCCTGCTCAGTTAAAGGCCTGGCAGTGCTGCCCCAAATGTGAGCATGCAGATGGCAGCAAGCAGCCCTGTCCCTGGCATCTGTCCCTCGGAGGTGGCTTTCTCTGCAGGGACAGCTTCAGCGGCTCTGTGTTAGAATCACAGAATGGGTTAGAAGGAACCTTAAAGACCATCCAGTTTCAAACGCCTGCCAGCAGAGATGCCTTCCACTACACCAGGTTACTCAGAGCCCCAGCCAACCTGGCTTAGAACATGTCCAAGGATGGGGAATTAACCATAAAGGATTAATCATCTAATCTGTTTAAAATTTGTGGAAGCAGAGCTGTCTGATGGGTTTTGTTTGGGACACTGGTGATGGAACAAGGGTGAGTGTTGTCCCAGGTGGGTCACATCTCATGGCCACAGCTCTTTGCTGTGGTCTGGGCTAGTGAGTGCACATGTGGCCAGAAGAGACAAAGGAGGGTCCCCGTCCTGCTGGGCACTAATTGTGTGTTAACGAGCCCGTACCACGGAACAGGACACTGCTCTGAGCTTTGTGCCTGGCAGGGAAGATGGTGCATAGCTGCTGGGCCATGAGCACTGCTGGCCGTTGCTGAGACCATTACAAGGATGCAGAAATGATTTTAGAAACCCTACTTCTGCTAGGAGTCAGGAGCAGCTCCAGCCAAGCCAGCTCGGTGCCAGGAAACAGCTCGGATGGTGGAGTCTCCTGCCGGCAGCACCGCTCTGCCAAGAGCTAATCCCCTGTGAGAGCACGGGAACAAAACAATGCTGCTCGCACAGCTACTCCTTGGGCACAGGGAATTAATATTAACCCTGCATCCCTGCAGAACTCCCGCTATATTTTTCATGGCTTACACTCCGGGCACACCTCCTTGCCAAGGATCATCCACCCCAACACGGAGCGCAGAAGTGAGGCTTGGCCCGCGCTGCCAGGTTTGCTCGGAGGCAAACAAAACCCTGGCACCTCTGCAGATGCCAGCCTGCCTTGCTTTCTGCTCCTTTGGAAGCGCTGGTTCTCCTTGGGAGTGGGCTGGCGAGCCTGTGGAGGTGTGGGGGCCCACTTGATAGCTCCTGGTCTGTGTGGAGAGCCAGGCCTTGGAGCTCCAGCCCTCATTTTGGTGCCAAACCCAAAGCTTTTGTGTCCAGAGGGTGGATGTGTTGCTTGCTTAGTGAAACGGGTTAATGCTTCGCTGGACTCCAACGCATCAGTGGCTTGGACAGCTCAAAGCAAACAAAATTCCAGTTTGGATTGAGCTGGCCCAAAATGAAAATCCTTGTTTTCTTTTTCCTCCTGGAGTTTTGGGCACATTGTCCCCACATGAAGCTCTGTAGTTGGCTGGAGTGGCACATTGGTGATGTGACATGATTCCAGAGGAAGAGTGGATAAACATTTTTCTACTGCGGTGTCTAGTAAGGGGAAGTTTGCATGTAGACAGCCTTTAAAGTAGGGTTTAAGTGGACTCTTCGTCTCTGTCCAGGATTTTTCCTGTTTCCAACTTGTAATCTGTGGGCCAGGTTTGTAAAAGCTTTTCAAAATTAATCCATTCGAAAAATGCAAATAAGAGGGCAGCTGAAGGCAGGTCTCTGCTGCCTCGGGCAGTGAATTTGGCTCACGCTTCCAGTGTTCCTACTCAGTTCCCAGAAGAAGGATTTGAAAAGGAGGAGAAAAAATCCCCACAACAGAGGAATTGCTGCAGGTGATTCAGAGGGGGATGCTGCTGTTCTATCACTTCTGCTGCTCCGCTGTCTTGGTGGCATGCTGCATCCTTGCCCATGGACACAGCTCCTCCCTTGGCTCTTCTCATCATCTGTAAAGATGCTTCGACATTTTTACAAGAGAAGAAAGGCATGAAATCATCCTTCCTGCTGTCTGTAGTTGCCTGTTGATTCCTCAGAGGTTCCCGTTCTCCAGCGATGGGCCATGGGAAGTGTTCTGTGAGCATTCATGGGGTCCTTGAGGAGGAAAATACAGTAACTGTATGGATCTTTTGCTTTAGTTATTCAGAAGGTGCTTTTTAAGTTTCACAGCTTTTAGGTATCAAATGCTGATGTTGAAGGAAATCTGGGGGAATTTAGAGACCAGATTGGTTTAGCCAGTGCCTTCTTCATCCACAACTGATAAACCTTCAGAGTAATTTTTAGCAGACCTAAGGCATTGGAAGGGATGATATTTGAAGACAGGCAGAAGAAAACAACCCCATTTTGCACAGAAGAAAAAACTACAACGTGAACATCCAGTGGGCAAAGGGAGGTTTAAAATGTCCCAGTTCTGGACGAGCTTTGGTCAGCATTTCTGTGGTCCAGAAGATGTGGGAAAGCAGGTTTCAGGAGCTCCTGTGCTTAAAGAAGTGGTTGGTGTTGAGCATAGCTCCCATTGCACATCTGTTGGTGTTCCTTGGGTACCTGCTGCTGCAGTGAGTGTTACTCCTAGCCTGCTCCTGGGAGTATTCCACGAGCATGAAGCCTGTCTCAGAGCCCTCAGCCTGTTTGTTCCTGTGCATTCGTAGCCATAGGGAGAAAATTCCCACTAGCATTGTTCTGTCAAATGCTCTTTGTTTAAGTCTCCTAAGTTTTCTAGCCACTTTGTCCCTTTGTTTTCAAGTCAGTAGTTTTTATTGTGAAAGCCGTGGTGTATTGATAACTATTGAGGAAATTCCCTGAGGCTGCTGAGCAGGAATCTGCCTTGATGACAGAGATGCTTCCAATTTTTAAGCAAAACAGCCTGTAAATTGTGCCATCAACTAACAAGTATGGGATCCCTGCTGTGTAATGTGTGGGATCCTGGAGTATTTTTATTTCCAGGGTGATACCCTCATGGTAGCATGTGGAGCTACAGCTGGGCCGCCAAGAAGCATCCTGCTTTGGGAAGATGAACGGAGAATATGTTCCTCAGGATTGCCATGCCTAATTAGCCTCAAGTTCTGGTATTAGGAGATGTTAATGAGCTGCAGCATATAAACTAACCGCAGGAAAAAACCTTTTTAATGGCTGTGCCAGCGGTAGGAAGAGGAGTGCTGCTGGGGGAGCTGAATCACAGCTCAGGGCTGATGGCACTGGGCAGGGGGTGGCCGTGCCCAGCCTGGCCACAGGGACCTTATGGCACCCGTGGGCATGGCCCATGTTGTCCCAGTGGTACCTCAGAAATGAGTCTCTCTGAGCTTTGCAATTGCAGGGAGGTCTGGTCGTTTTTTGTCAAACAGTTTAATTAGCACAAAGGTGGCCTCTGTTAGTCCTTATTTTTGTTGGTTTTGGGGCTGCATCCCTGGAGATGACCAGTGTACCCAGCACTGCAGACTAACAGTGCACCGCCTGCTCCCATTTGGATGTTACGCTGCATTTACCCTCAGTTTTCCCCTTTTTCTTCCTATAGTGAAGATAAAGGCTTGGAAACAGAGATAGGAGATTTAATTAATTTGCGCTTCTGTAGCAAAATTCAGAGAGACTTTCAGAAAAGTTTGTTCTTTCTGCTTCATTTTGACTCCTTTGGCACCTTTCTTGAGAGGCAGGTGAGGAAGTTGCACTTCCATTTTCTCTCCTTTCCCTAGACCTCCACTGTGCACTGTTTTACCATACCAGCTATTCTATTCATTATTTGAAAAAAGTGCCCTATTCATGGGTGAGCTGAGCTGCTGCAATGTAAGATTGTTATTCATCATACTGGAAAATATGCCTCCTTTTTTCTTTTTTTTTTTTTTTCCCCATTGCTTTGAAAGTGTGTAAAACAGACATGGGGAAAAAAAGATAATAAAAAAAAAAACAAAACCAAACCAGCTTGCCAGGCTCTTAAGTGAAATAATTGCATTGAAGAGCGGAGTTGGAGAGGAGCCAGCACAGAACCCCTGATCAGGCAAGAAGGGAAGGGATAATGTGGCCACAGCGAGGCCGTGAGGCTGGAGAAAAGCTCTGAGAGGAAGAGCTAATTGGGGAGGGGGGCGGAATTCAAACAAGAAATGTTTAATAAAAGGGTGTTGGTTAGTTAGTCATGAAGAAAAGTTGTGTGTGTCAGGTGGGAATTGGCAAGGAGGGGTGTTAAGAATGCCTCTGTGGAGCATCTGGGGATGCTTCCTGTACTGCTAACCATGACACTGAGAAACAGGCTGAATGTAAACGAAAGTGTATTTTATTTAAAGAGAAAAATTTCTCAAACTTCATGGCCCAAAAGTGTCAGTCAGTGAGGTCCCTTCCAGCCGTGGACCCCTGGGTTCCTGTCGGGAATTTGCCTTGGGGGAGTGGGACCTTTGTCATATTTTAGCTGTAAACTCAGAGTGTGTGTGCTGGTGCTCTGGATTATCCTGTTGGACCTGGTGGAGCTCATCTGTGTGTGCTGCAGAGCTAGCCCCTGGTCCTGCAGCAGTAGCCAGGGATGAGCTGCCTGTGTCATCCTCTGCCAGCAAGGGGGACAGCTCCTGATGGCCACTTGCTCCAGCGCATGGCCATTCCAGATAGGCTTCAGATCAAAGGTCCTGCCAAAGCCTGAGCCGTGCACGTGTTTCCAGGATGGGTGATAAACTTCTGAGTGCTCAGTCCTGCTAGAAATAAAATGGCAGCAGGATGCTCTGCTTGGTTGTTGTGTGGGCGACACAATGAAGTTCTCTTTGGGAGGTTCTCCTTGGAAGGTGCCTTTCCAAGCCTGACTTTGCGCTCTACAACTGCCACTGGAGATTCCAGAAAGACAGAAGGGTTTGGGTTGGAAGGGACCTTAAAGGGCATCGCCTTCCCCCCCCTGCCATGGGCAGGGACCCTTTCCACCATCCCTGGTTGCTCCAATCCCCGTCCAACCTGGTCTTAAACACTGTCAAGGATGAGGTATCCCCAGCTGGTGTGGAGGAAGCCATGTGGCAAATGGGATCCTGCTAAAAATGCCTCTTCTGGAGACTGAGGGGGTGGTGGGACTCAGCTGTGCCTGCAGGAGGGGAGAGCAGTGAGGACTGGGGGGCACTTGCACCCCCAGCGCAGCAGTTGCTGTTGGATGGAACATCTCCCAGAGCTGGCAGCCAGCATGGAAGAAAGTAAATAAAGAAAAGCCATCCCCATTTCAAGTTGTGGTATTTTGACTTAGTTAAAATATTTATCTAAGAAATCTAATGGGGAAATGTAAAAATGTAAGTTTATGAAAGTTCCAAAGAACAGGAAGAAATGACAAAAGGCCTGGGAGAAATACCACAGTGTTTTCATTCTTTTAATGATTATCTGGTGGGTTTTTTAAGTGCTTGGGGATGAAGGACTTACTGTATTGGTCTGACTACAAAGTACTCACAGAGCCCAAGTGTAACTGTTCCGGGCAGGGCTCATTTTCTGACATCCTGGATTCTTGATCTCTGTAAGTGTAATACCAGCTATTCCCAATCCTATTTATTGCATCCAGCTTTTTAAGTAATGGGCCAAGTAATGATGGCAGATGCTACAATCATTTTTTTGTTAATGATTTAGAGCTCTATTTGCACAACAATTAGTTCTGCACAGCTCCATGGCACAATACAAGAGCAATGCTCTCCTGACTATTTACCCCACAAGTTAAATAAGACTCCTGAGCCTGGAGAGTGCAAGGCTGTCCAAGGGTGAGCTTCAGACCCAGGATTGTTATAGCCTGATGGGTGTCAGATGAGCTTAAATGTTGTCTGTGGACTGTACTGGATGCTTGGAAGAGCTTCCTTGGTTCCTGATGGCAGCACAGCTGGGTTGTAGCTGCTTACAGCAGCAAGTGCAACAGTGCTTGACAATCCCAAACATTTGACCCATCCTTACTGAGGGGCAGATGGATCCTGAGATCTCTAAAAACCACTTGAAAGAATCAGCTCTTGGTGTAGGAAAAAAAAAAAAGTTCTCTGTGTACTTCCAGGATGACCAAAGTGGTGTTTGAGTGGGTTCTGTTGCTGCTGCAGCTCCTGGTCACTCCAGGCAGGGCTGGTGTGGTTCCTTGCTCAGTTTTCCCTTTTCTCTGTTTGGATTTTCAGCTGATGAGCAGAAAGGTCTTGATTCACACTTGGCACAACACGGCTCTGATCTCAGCAGCAGATGCCAGATGCTGCTGGAATACAAAGAAATAATGAAAGTAACCCGAAATGTGAGTCAGCTGTAGGTGTGAGGGGGGTGCCTCCTCTGCTTTGTCTTCCTCTGGCATTTCTTGCTGCATCCACTCTGCCTTCAGCTTTAGTCTCAGCTCCTCGTTTCTCCTTCTGTGTTCTTCCTCCAGCTTCATTCCCTTTTGTCTCTCTTTCCTGCCTTTTGCCATCCTCTTACTGCCCACTCCTGTGCCATGACCGCGTGGTGGGGGACTGATGTTCCCCACAATGATAATGAAAAACCTATTTCCCTTCCACTTCAGTTCCCTGGCACCCCCAGTACCATTTTTAGTGCCATCTCAGCAGCAGACATTTCATTTATGGAAATTCAGAGTGTTTGTTCCTTCTCTGAACAACGACCCTGAGTAGTGGTGTCATTGCAGAATTGCTAACTGCAGCCAGTACCTCTTGGAAAAGCACTGAATCACTTTACTTCTTCATTGTGAATCACTAATTTTATTTTCTCCTAATGCTGTGGGGAGTTTCTCTAGTTCTGGAGGTCACTGGAGCCTTGTAACTGCAGCCAAAAGCTTTTTAAATGGTCATTGTGCAGTGTAGCAATGCCATCAATCTCCCGTGCCATTATTTTATCTAAAAAGTTGGATTTGATATCCATTTTCATGTTTAAAGCGAAATTACTGGCAGGCTGCCATATCTTGTGAGGCACAGAGAGTGGGAACTTGTTCATAAAGGTTTATTGTGAGTGTGACTATTACCTACTGGTTTGGGATATTTTTCAGCAAATCAAGACCTGCTGGTAGCCAGGTGGGTTCTGAACGGGGTCATTTCTTCTGAATTGGTCTTATTTTATTCTTTCATTTCCAAGCCAATCTGTAGTCTAGCTCAGATAATGATTAGATCGTTTTAATTGAAGTCTCATCAACATCAAATGCTGGCTTGCCCAGAAATACCTTGCTTTTTGGCTTATATATGTATATGAAAAAAAAAACAGAAGAAAAAACTCAGAAAATAATAGTGGAATGTAAGTCTGGGGCATATTGGATTAATTTCCTGTTCCACTTCTGCATCAGCTAACCAGACAAATAACCAATTTGTTAAGGGCTCTGCTACTTCCTTCAATCACTTGCTCACAATACACTTTTTACATTTTATTTCCTGGTTTTTCCATTTCAATTCCTTACATCCCCCGCAGGTCTCTTGGTTTTGGTGCCAACAGCAACATGGGCAGTGAGGGAGGGCAGGGTGTGATCCTCCAGCTCCCAGCAGCCCCATCCACCCTCTGGACACGGGTGCTCTGCAGGGACTCTGGGGACAGCCAGCTCGTTGATGCACATCCCTTGGGGGATCCAAACTAAGGATCTCCCTGGTGCTGTGACTTCATTGCCTTATTGGTGGCAGCAGCAATTGCAGCTGTTGTAAGTGGGTTCCCAGTTTATGGAGCTGTCTCTGAGAGCAACAGAATGGGAATATCACCGTGGCATGACAGAGGGAAGGAGAGAGATGTCACAGAATCCCAGAATGGTTTGGGTTGGAAAGGACCTTAAAGCCCATCAAGCGCCACCTCCTGCCTTGGGACACCTTCCACTGTCCCAGGTTGCTCCAAGGCCCAATGTCCAGCCTGGCCTTGGGCACTGCCAGGGATCCAGGGGCAGCCACAGCTGCTCTGGGCACCCTGTGCCAGGGCCTGCCCACCCTCTGTGTAAAGAACTTCTTCCCACCATCACGTGTCAGGGTCTGTACTGGGAGCAGGATTAATTGGAGGGAACACAGGGCTTTCATTATTTTCCTCTCCTGGTGCATGATGGATTCCTTTGGAGACTGGTACGGTGCTGGTTAACAAAGTGTGGTGTGGCTTTTTGCTCCATTCAGTGCATTTTGCGGGCTTATATTTGTGTTTAGGAAATTGATTCCGGACACTCTGCCAGGGATGTCATTCCAGAGAAATGGAGGCAACAAGGAGAAAAAAACCAAACAGCACTCTGGGTTTCCGGGTAAACTGCCTTAACTGCCAAATGGTTCCTTGCAGAGACACAATCCTATAGGAAAATCTGTAAGAAAAATAAAGATATGTAACCTGAGAAGTCTTGAGCAGAAGTTGCAGAGGGCTCCAGTGTTCTCTGATGGAGAGGGGAGGAAGTACAGCCAGTCAGCTGCAGTGTTGTGCAGCATAATAAATATTTTATTACCACAGACTCTCATTTGGTTCCTGAACAGCTTGGGGTAAGCTCTCCTCTCGGATGGTGTCCCCACATTTGTGACTCTGTGAATATCCATGGCTGAGGACAGAACTTGGGTCACACACTGCAAAGCCTGCACTTTTGAAAACTCCAGGCTGGCACTGCACTGGTGCATGTTAGGGTGGCACTTGTTATGATTCTAATGGTAGTTTGGAGTTGACCATGAAAATACTTTGGCCTAAGACTGGAATTTGATAAATAAGGTGACTTGGACCATTTCAGTGCTGATACAGTTTTGATATGTATTTTGAAACACACTACAGCCTTGGCTGTCCATAGAGGGGTGGATAGAAAATGCTGATTTATGTGGTGAGTTCAATAGGTGCAGTGGGTTAAAAAATCCTTGTGGGGGGGAAATAACTCGGGCAACTTTTTACCATTTGAGTTTCTTTTTTGCAATGAAGCCAGAAAGTCAGTGGGAAACTGGGGAGGGAATAAGCATGAAAAGCAGCAGCAGCAATCTCCTCATTTTCTGGTAATTGTGAGCTTTCAGACCAGCTACCACAGTAACTTTTACTTTCTGGTTTCCCTGCTGTCATACAGTAATAATTTTAAATTTGTCATGCTGGAGGGAGATGCCAATATCAAACTGAAAATGAAGTAAATGGTTTTGATTGGAATTGAAAAGGAAGTGCTTCCTGCTTTAAGCTAAGTTTTAATTTAACCTAATTACACAATAATGCAATCGCAGTTTAGTTAATCATGAAAGGTGAAAATTCAGCAGCAAGGCAGGAGGCACATCCTCACCCAGCACATGGTGTGAGCTCCGCGGGCTGGCAAGGAAATCTGGAATTCCTGGCTTTACAGGTTTACTTCTGAGTGACTCTCCATGTCCCTTCATGTGCTTTTCCCTCTGGGACTTTTCCAGGGCTGTGTTTAATACAGAACTGCTGGGACACCCGTGAGTTATGGGATAATAATTCCGTGTCAGATCCTGTGAGAGTGAAGCTGATTTTACAAGAATGCCCTTTGATGGAAGTAGGGCCCCTAATTCAAACTTGAGTGCGTTCTGAGAGACATCTACATGCACACAATAAAATCCAGGGAGAACAATTTGCATAGAAAAGCCAGGAAACAGCTGGGCTTACAGACAGCTCAGATTTTAGGGATGGTTTTCTGTGGGTACAAGGGAAGAGTCAAGCAAAATAATTTAAATCCAGGCCATTTTTGAGAATTTTTTATAATATTGCATATGTTGGAATAATTTTTAAAAACACAGCTGTGTGCTGGCTGCCTAAACCAGGTGGTTTTACCTTACATTAATATTTAGATTGTTGTTCTTTGTAATTATCAGCCAGCAGTAATGGTAACAGACACTTACTTGTCTGGCTCATATATGTCTCTATTTGCTCTTGCTTTAAATTCTTTCCCATAGATACAATTCAGCACAATCAATGCCAACAAAATTATTTTGAAAGCAGATTAGATTAAATATCTCATCCCTTACTGAGCTTCCCACTGGCATGTGAGACGATCCTTAGAGAATTAAGATTTGTTTCAGGGACAGAAATGCTCACATGAGATTGCACAGCCTCTTGCTGGCCATTTTTTCTTTAAATATTTGACAGAAGTGCCTGGCCAGGCTAAATTCAGCTGGTTTTATATTTGGGGAGGTTGATGACTAACATCAGAGAGGGGGAAAAAAGTGTCAGGGAAGTGTTTTTCTGTACAAGCTCGTGGGTGGTTTTATTCCAGGTTGTCTTGCTGATGACTTGGGGCTTTCCTAGAAGGATGTCACGGGATCATAGAGTCACAGATTGGTTTGGGTTGGAGGGGACATTAAAGCCCATCTAGTTCCAACCCCCTGCCATGGGCAGGAAACCAGGCTGGACCAGGCTGCAGGTCAGGGAAGTGTTGGGATGGAGCATTCCCAAATCCCTGCTGACTGGGCTCTGCACTGGGAATATCTCAGATTTAGGGTTGATTTTAAGTGGAAGTGTGCTGCTGTTTGGTGCTGATTTAAGCCAAATCCTTGCCCTTACAGAGCCAGGAGGGTGTTTTGGACTGGGAGATGAAAGGATGCTGTGGGCAGCTGTGGGTTAGAGTGATGGGATTTACACCCTGGGCTGCTCCCCAGCATTGCAGTGCAGGGGAGGCAGAACAGCCTCATCCCCTCATTCTTTCCCATCTCCTGGACACCACGAAGCATCAACCCGTCATCCAGAGGCCTGCCCACATCCACAGCTGCTGATGAAACTGTGACAGCACTAATGGGTTCACTGATGGCACTCAGAAATGAGCCTTTCTTCCCTGGATTTTGGTGGAACTGGCTGGTGTCCATCCCACAGCCCTCTCTGCAGGGCTAGAGCCAGGTCTGGTCGTGCACAGCAGGTGTCTGTGGGGTTTGGGCCTCAGAGTCTTGCAAGCAGGATCCTACCTGGCCTTTACATTGTGTTAAAGCAGGTTGGTGCAGATTCATGCCTAATAAATGTGAGGTCTCAGCCTGCCCCTGCTCTGCCTGTGACCAATCCATGGTTTTTATAATCAAGAATAAATCCCAACACTAGAAAACAGCCCACCAGAACACTGTGATTCCAGATGGTTTAGGGTGATAATTTTGTATAGGTTTATTAAGGTGACTTGGTATCTTTGGTACTTCATGTACTTATTGTAGCAAATAACTTAATGGAAAATGAGTGGTTGCTGTGAGTCTGGAAATAAACTTTGGGAGTTTCCTATTGTTACTGCTTTTGTTGGGTTTATTTAAACCAGGAGTCACTCTTCTTAGCGGTTCACTTCCCCAGCCCAACAAAAAAGGGAAGGGGGACAACACAGTCAACAGTGATTTATTTCTTTAATGCATTTTTAATAAATAGGCCCCCCAAGAACGAAGCAGTGGTGCATAATTACATTACCCTGGCCCCCAAACTTGGGCTGTTCCCACTGCGGGCGGGTTATTTAACACCTGGTGAGCAGAAGTGAGTGCCCTGCTGGGCTTGGCATCTGGCACTGGCTCTGGGGTTCACATCTATTCTCTAGCAGCTTCTCAGTTTCTGAAATGTTTTTGCCTGGACTTTGCACCAGGGGTTCCTGCAGCTCTGCTGCCTGTCCTGTGTCCTTGCCCTCCCTCTCCTGTACCCTTCGTGCACTTCCTTCAGAGGAGAGGCTGTGTGGAGAGGCAGGAGCTCCTTTCCAGATTGCAGTCTCCTAAATTAAAGCAAGCCAAATCGATTTGAATATTACATTTGCCTACAAGGACCTCCTGCTAACTTCTGTGTTTTTCACGATTGCGTTTTCCTGGTTTTGTTTCGTTTTTTTCATTTTTATCACTTCCCCGCTGCTGACTAAAGGAGCTACACAACAGGGGAAAGTGTGACTAACTCACTGCCTGCACAGGGGAAAGAGTGAGGCTGTTTCTACACATGCTGGTGATAAATGCACAGAGTAAACAGAATGGAAAAGTGGAGAAAAACAGTGCTTTTTTTTCTACAATCTTTTTTTTTTTTTTTTAATATAGCAATGTTAGTCATTCCTCCCAGCAAGTACAGGTTAAAACAGTTTCCATCATGAGATTTCTTGCAGGAGAAGCAGTATCAGCTGAAAATTTGTGCATCCTTCTGAAATTGTTTTTAACATCTCTTGTTGTAAGAAAGTCCAAAAAATGTTTTTCCTCTTATTTTCAATGTCTCCTTTGGTTTGACAGCAAGTCATGGAGATGCAGTTTTTCTCTTTCTCCCATGTCCAGTGTCAGCTTGGCAGCTATTTCCTATCTCAGCTGGGAGGGAAAGCATTTAATCAACAGGAAAAGGGCAGGGGGATTCACCCAGAAATAGGTTTGAAACTGGTTTTAACTTCAGTTGAAATGGAGTAGATTCCAGATGACATGATCCCTTTAATTAAGGGATATCGTGCCCTTGTGTTAAAGCCTGCTGAAATCAGTGGAAAGATGCCACAGGCTGCAAAGGGCTCTGGAGCAGGTCCAGTCTCCTTTTGTGGCCTAGAAATGCTTCTTCGACAATTTAAGAGCTTGGAGGGGCTGAATCAGAAGCCAGCAAGTGACTTGTTCATGTGTTAGGTCAGGAAACGCAGGTCTGAGCTCAGCCCCCACTGATTCAGGTGCTCATGAACAGCCCTGTTTTCCCTTCATGTAGTGTTACAGCAGACCTTCTTTCCTATTTTTCCTCCAAGTATCCCAGCACGGCTTTGGAAAGGGAAGGGAAATCTAATTTGTGTTTAAATACAGTACTGTGGTGTTTGTTTAATGCCTTTGTTTGCTTTGAAAGTTCGTCCTGTACTAATGAATTTACAAAACCTACATTATCCATAAAACTGTCGCTGGTGCAGAATCCTGTAATAACTCAGATAACGTATTTAAACCACGAGTGAGTTTGCTCTATCCTTGAGTTGATGAATTGTGTAGCTTCATTTGGTAGGAATCAGCAATTTTATGTGGCAATTAATTTTAATGGCAGTAGGGAGCCACAGGACTAAATTTTTATCCTTGGTTTTCTGCACATGTAGGGGAATATCCTCGTGTTTAGTGTTCAGGTTGCTGCCCTGGGATACAGTGTGTGTCTGCAGGGAATGTCACTTCACAGGCATTATGGCCACACTGCTCCAGCTCACGGTCCAACCCTCCAGATAAACCATTTTGGGGATTTCACATCTCTTTAAATATGTCAGAAAGAGGGTAGATGGCCAAAAAAATCCCTGCCCAGGATCTGTGTTGCTCTACCCCCTCTCTACTGTGTGAACTTGCTGGTTGTCCTTTTTATTGTGTAAGTCACCACCATCAGGGATGGTGCCAAAATCGTGAACTTGGAGTCAGAGAGGAAGAGATCAAGTTTTTCTGAAGTGATTCCCATTGTTTGTTTTCCCTTTGCTGGTCTCTGATATCCAGCCTGGAAACATCCCGTTCGTACAGTTGGCTGGGAAACTGTAATTGTGGAGGATCTGATCTGGGAACCAGGAAAGCCTTAATTCCAATCTCAGCTTCTGCCACCAGAGTTACCTAGTGGAGCAAGTCATTTGACTTGATAATTTATGTCTGTGACACCGACTGCATCCTCAGCAGTGTGCAGAAAACACCGGAGTTCCCCTGAAGCTAAAATCTGTCTTGAGGCAATAAAAAATGCCAAGGGATGTAATTTGAAAGGGATTTATTAGAATGCTCTTAAGTAACATCTACATTTTGGGGTTTTGCTGTTGGTGAAAAGGGCTGGAGAGATTTGGGGGCATTCCTGGGAAAGACCAGACAGACATCACTGAACTTGTGGGGTAAATAAGGCTTTTATCAAAAACCAAAGGTGCCTGTGCATCCTGAGCCTCATCTTTCAGGGTTTGGTCTCCCATCCATGACCGTGGAGCTGTTGGTGTCTCCGTGGGTGCCACCGGTTTGTCCATGGCTGGGTGTGGGTTTCCAACATCATTTGTGCTACAACAGTTCCCAGAGTGGAGTGATGGCTCCAGAATGAGGTTTGGGGAAGTTATGAACAAGGTCGTGAGCCTGATGGAAATTTCATTTTGTTCCATATTTATTCTGCTGTTTGGGGTTGCATGGAGCTACTGGTCTGTAAAATGAGGTCGCAGCCAGGAAAGAAAGTTTGGGGGCTGCTGCTTTAGAGTTTGGGTTGAAATTAATTATTTGTTTACCTCAGAGAGTTGCACTGGTTTTTAAACAAGACAGCTGGGTTAGAAAGCAGTGGGAATTCGTTGTGAAACACTTTGTGTGATGGCCAGCACTTGAACCTTGCGCTCCCTTGGTGCGCCACCAACCAGAAATTTCAAATTGGCTGCTCAAAGTTGGCTGTGTAGTCACCCAGATATTTCATCACGTTATTTCAGAAATCCCCGTGGCTCCAGATGCTCCAGGACCACGGAGGAGTTCATTGTAGTCACAGCTGGAAAAGTTGTCCTGGTGTAGTTTGTGTTATACTCCCACGTTTAGACAGGAGAAAGGTGGATACAGATAGGAAGGCCAGACTAATACTGGTTTGAGAAGGAACAGTCTAACCAGTGTGGAATTGGATGTGAAAAATGCAATACCAAAAGTGTCAGCTTAGCATCTTCAAAGGAAAATATTCTCTTATTTTTTCTAAGATGAAAACACCTATGAAGTAATAATCTTTAAAAAGCTGAGTCCTCCTCAAGCACCAGCTCAAAATGCCAATAATTTGCCAAAAGGAAAATCTTTATTTTCAGGCACAAAACCTGTGGGCTGTCTGGAAAGCAAAAACCTGATAAAACAGCTGAGCCAGGTGCTTGAAAGTGCTTTTCAAGGGGATTTCTCTGTCCAGGTGCTTGCATATGCTTTCCAAGGGGGATTTCTCTGTTGGGCCCCTTTTCCTGACAATTCCCCATCTCTGCTGTGAGCTCTGTGATGTCTGCACCACCCTCCTGCTCGCCTGGTTCAGTGATGCAGTATTATTTTCAAGGTGAATGTTCATATGCAGGCCATGTTCATGAGAAATGAGTTATCTAAGTAGTTTTTGAGTCGTGCACTGCTGAACCTGGACATGTATTTGTTTTTGTATTTGTTGCTCCCTTCTGAAAAAAACCCAAACAAATATTTAAAGGTGTTCTGCTTAGGCTGGAATTACTAATTCATCTTCAAATCGTGCTTTGGGGATATTTGATGGAGGGAGAAAGAACAGCCCTCCATCACCATCCCTGCCCCCGGGATGCCACGTGGGAAGCTGCAGGTTGCTCCTGCTCCTCCAGCTGCAAACTCAGCATTTAAAGGAGGAATTTCACCTCATTTTTATGGTTTGACTTGTGATTTTATTGTTGCGTGTTCTGAGTTCCGAGGAGGAAAATAAATAGCAGGAAAGGAAAGGAGAGTAGGGTTTCCATACGCTTCCTGCATCTTGGGGACCTGTGCTCCGTGTTAGCTGCTGATAAGGAGGTTTTAAACTCACAGGTTTTAAAATGTGCTACATGGTTAAGCACCAGGGAAAATAGATGCTTTTTTTTTGTCTCTAAAATAGCCATTCCCTGGCAAAGACTGTGCCATTTGAACACCTCTGCTCTGGAGACAGGCTGAGAGAGTTGGTGTTGCTCAGCTTGGAGAGAAGAAGGTTCTGAGGAGACCTTGGAATGCCTTCCAGTATCTAAAAGTGCTCCAAGAGAGCTGGAGAAGGGCTTTGGATAAGCACACAGAGTGACAGGACAAGGGGGGATGGCTTCAAACTGACAGAGGGCAGGATAAGATTAGGTATTCGTAAGAAATTCTTCCCTGTGAGAGTAACAAAGCACCTGAAGCCCAGAGAAGCCTCATGCCTAGAAGTGTTCAAGGCCACACTGGACAGAGCTTGGAGCAACCTGGGATAGTGGAAGGTGTCCCTGCCCATGGCAGGGAGTGGGAATGAGATGAGCTTTGGGGTCCCTTCCAGCTCAAACCAGGCTGTGGTTAGGCTGTAGCTCTGTGTGAGTGTGCAGTGCTGCTAGTGAAGGTTTGAATAAAACCACTTCATCCATCTCTCACTCCAGTCAATAAAACATGCTTTGGTTAGGAAAGCGTTCTGTCCATCCTGTGCTCTGTCAGGTGCACCTTCCTGGTCCTCAGGAAGGGCAGTGTTCCTAACTCAGTCCCCACTCAGCTTTGAAATGCTGAAGCTTCCACATTGCTCCTTCCTGCGCTCTCCTCTTCATTCCCCAGATTCAGCCTACCCTTGAGAGCTTTGCGTTTTTAGGGAACCGAAGAAATTCATCTCCTGGGTTCCTTCGGTGACACCATGTCCGTGGGTGAAGATGTTTATGTTCAGGAGTCCCAGAGCTCCTCCCTGCCTGCAGTAGGTCCATGTTCACGTTGGTATTGTACAAACCCCAGCCCATGTGACCGTTTTCCCTGCTGGCACTTCAGACGGTGCCTACGAGTGCTGGCAGCCGCGGCACCGGCGCTGCTGTGGGCTGCCCCAGAGCAGTGATTGTGTTTGCCTGCTCCCTAGCAACTTGGTGTGCTGGTTCAATTACAGAGGGCTCGGAAAAACGCGCTCCATCTGGTTTTCCAACCCCAGATGCGACCACCCCAAAGAGTGATCTAATTCTTCTCTATATAGACTTGAAAACTTCTCACCAGTTGGTGGTGCGGGAAATCAAATAAGAGGCCTTAGGAGCAATAAGATCCACATGCTGGCCTAATTGCACATGGAGCTACACTGCTGCTCCTGCTCCAGTGTGTTTGCAGTGCTGCTCTCAAAGGCGTATTGTTAGGCGAGGGGAAAACCCACAAATCTTAATTTGAGAAATAATTTCATGTGGGCCAATAATTAGCTATTCATGATAGGGGCCCCTTCATGTCTGGTGTGGTGTGTAAGGAGAAGGCAGGCAGGGCTCACAGGCAGCCGTGGTCTGTAGGCCAGGGGATGTGGAAAGGGGTGGTGTATCATCCTGCTTTTCAGTACAGTCCTTTTAGTCTATGTTAGATCATCTGAGAGTGTTATTCTTGCTTTAATGTGGTTTGGTTTTTTTTTTAAATTAAGACCAAAAAATGGTGCTGCTTTCCACCTCTGCAGACTCAGTCAGGATAGGACAGGGGTGAATGGTATTAAACTAAAAAGGGGAGATGCAAGTTAGATATTTGGAAGGAATCCTTTCCTGTGAGGGTGGGCAGGCCCTGGCACAGGATGCCCAGAGAAGCTGTGGCTGTCCCTGGATCCCTGGAGGTGCCCAAGGCCAGGTTGGATGGGGCTTGGAGCAACCTGGGGTAGTGGAAGGTGTGGAGGGGTGGAACTGCATTAGCTTGAAGGACTCTTTCAAACCAAACCCCTCTATGATTTTGTGATTGTGGGGAAGGAGAGGCAGAACCCAAACTGGGGAGTTGCTGAGGAATGGGAGAGTATCACACAACCTTGACGGAATGCTGAAGCATAAAATTTCCTCCCTCCTCTGTTCTGCAGAAATTCTTTGTTTAGGAATTTTTGTTGGCTTAGGGCTCAGGATCAGACCCTTATCATTTTAAGCTTGTCCCAAGGTGCCAGCAGCTCGTCCTGCCTGGCCAGCTTTGCGCTCTTCTACGCGCAAAGAGCAAGCGAGGGGAAGTCTGACACCAGCTTCCTACGCGCTTAAAACTTCAGCCTGAGTTTTATCGAGGGGATGCCAGCCTTCAACACTGGCTCTGCCTTTTGGAGCGAGCCCCGGCTCACGGTGGGGGGTGTTTTCTGTCGGGGTTTCCTGTGGGAGCCCCGTGCCGTGCACAGGAAGCGTGGCCAGGCCCGCGGCCATCGGCCTCCCGGGCGGGCACAGGGAGCGGTGCCAGCCCCCGGCCGAGGGCAGGAGAGCCCGGGCAGCCACGGAGGTGAGCCCGGCAGTCCGCAGGAAAAATAAAAATCCAGAGAAGGGCACGACCCCTTGGGACCCGTGTTTTGTCAACAAATCAAGCGGGAGCTATTTTAAGCCGCTATGTACCTCACGCTTCCTGTTTTTCAGAAGAAACTTCTTGTTTTTTCGCTTTTATGTTGACGGATTTATTTTAACGGCTTGTTCCTGAGGCGGTGTGAAGGACTTTTCCCTCCCACGAGGAGGGAGGGAGGCTCCCTGCGGTCTGCTAGAGGGAAGGACACCCTCATCCTCCTCCCAGGGGCTGCTTGGAGGGTTCCTGGATGCACCAAGGGGACTTGAAGGTCCCTTGAAGGTGGGCAGCTGTGGGCTGGCGAGGGGATGGTGCTAAGCTAGAGCGGTTCTCTTTCGAGGAGCAGTGGCCCAACCAGTAAGGACAAAGTAAATACTGTTCATTTCCTGCTGACCTTTTAACACCAACAGATGTTTTCTCGTGCAAGTACCATAGGCCACTTCAGTCCCTGACCTCATCAAGTGGGCTGCTGCTGTTTTCATGCTCGGCAGTCAATAAAACCCCTTATTTAACCTGTTTTGCTGAGACCTGCCTGCAGAAGTGGATCTCCTACCTTGGGTGGGACCTGTCTGCCTTTAGTATTTCTGACTTTCTTTTCTCTGGATGGACCAACCACTTCCTTCTGATTTTTGTCCTCTGTGGAGGATGGCAGATGTTTCCTGTGATGGGCTCTATCAGGCAGCTGGGGGAAGTGAATTTCCCTTTATAATATTTTCCCTAGCATTCCTCGCACAGGTTGGATTTGAAACCCCATGGCTGGAGCAGTAAGTCCATCACCCTTATCCCTGTTCACGGTGGTTGAGCAGGATGAATGGGATTTTAGAATCACCCCCAAGCTCAAAAAGTAAAAGAATGGCAGTGCTGGTCTTTCATTCGTGTGGAGCCATCCCAGGACCTTCTTCTCTCTGCCCAATGGGTCTTGGTCCTGCTTAAGGGAATCAAAAGGATTTTGGCTCCCTCCCAGTCTATCTGCTTGGAGATCACATTGGTGCTGCTTTTTTGCCTGTGGATGGTGATGGGTGGGGATCTCTGCAGGACTTGAAGCAGTTAGGAACACAGATGTGGTGGGAAGAGCAGTTAAGCTCTCATTCCTGACATGGGCTAAGGAACACACAAGTCTGGCCATGACTTGTGTGCCCAGGAACATCAGAGATGCCTAGTCCATCCAGGAGACATTTAAAGGTGATTTCTCTGGTGGATTTCCTGGCCAGAGCCTGTGTTCTTCTGCCAGTCCTGCCTGGAGACCACAGGAGCAAGCTCTGCAGTGAGGTAATGAAGGAGGGAATTGTGGAGGCTGGCTGAAATGTTGATGGCTGTGCCATCAACTCTTTGGAGACCTTTCCCTGTTGGTGAAGAGGCTTTATCCAAAGTTGACGTGGCAGTAGTGTCTCATGGGATGTCATCAAGCAGGACGATGTGTCTCTGTGTCTGGGATGAAAAAAGCCCCATGTGGTGCTTGTGGGCCAGTTTATTTTCTGTGCTGTGTGGTGCAAAACTTGTCCTGGGTTCAGAGAGCAAATCCCAGAAACCTGCATTGGTTGGGAAGGGAACTTTAAGCCCATCCAGTCCAACCCCCTGCCATGGGCAGGGACACCGTCCACTATCCCAGGTTGCTCCAAGTCCCGATGTCCAACCTGGCCTTGGACACTGCCAGGGATCCAGGGGCAGCCACAGCTTCTCTGGGCACCCTGTGCCAGGGCCTGCCCACCCTCACAGGGAAGAATTTCCTCCTAATCCTTTTGGTCTTCTTCACCTTTCATGTGGGGGACACTGGAGGTATGAATAATTAGCAGTATGATTTTCAGTTATTGTGTTATGCATCTGGAAAGGGATGTATGTTAATCCAAAGTTCACTGATTTACTTTTATAGACTTTTTTAATAGCATACTGAACATAAGTTGATAGATACTCCCAGGTTGTCACTTGTTGGGTTTCTTGTCTTTCTCTAAAGAGATATTTTGGTTGTATTTGTTTTTTCAGTACTCTTCGTTTGTACTTGTTGAAAGATGTTCAGAAGTTTTGTTTCATGAGTTGTGATTCTATCCAAGAGCAGCATTTCTGTGCAGGACAAGGGGAAACAAACCCTCTGTGAGTCAGGTTACCCTCCTTTTCCTGTTAAATCAAAAAGATAAGAATGTAAATTCTTTAAAATTCCTGACTACTGCCCAAACTTTACCATTTTTAGAGTTTCAAGTTTAGAGAAAATGACTCACAGGCACTTTTAATAAAGGATTGCTCAAAATAGAGTGGAGTGTGATTCACATTAAAGAATGAAGATCGAAGAGAGACAACAAAGAAGCCTTTAACCTGATGCTCACTCACCCCATGAGGACATTGGGAAGGGGATGGTTGGGATTCCTCTCCTGGCACCTGGTGTTGGGGGAGCAGTGTGCAGGGATCCTGCCCATTTTGTTTGTTGGGTTTTATTGGTCAGTGTAATTAGGCAATTCCTAATTGTTGAAGGCAACACTGAAGGTGATGCCTTTGAGGCTGAGGTAGAAGCAAATCTGCAATTACAAACACACCTTGCCTTTTGTTTCCCAGCACTGAGTGTGTGTCCAGCACCATCTGCTGAGTGTGAATAGCACTGGGCTGTTCTGAATTTTAGGGTCACCGTGACAAGGGAGATGTCCCATCCACAGCAGTGCACTGCCTGCAGGGACTTGGAGTGAGCAGCCAGAGCTGGCTCTACCTGAAAATGAGGAGCACTCACAAAAAGCTTGTAACACAAGCCTTGTGAGAAGAATTGCTTAATAAATAGTCAGATAATCTAGTTTGCCTTTTCCACAGTGTTTTAGTTTGCCTGCACTGGCAGTCAGCCTTTCCCAGGTTTAATCTTGCAGAGATTTTATCTTGCCAGTCTGCAGAGGTGGCTGCTGGTTGTAGAAAGCATCCCTGACTTACCAAATGGATTACTGGGCAAAATCGATTTTACTTGGTACATTCATATGCTGAAAAGCAACATAATAGCGTCTGCTTTGCTTCCACGCCAGTGAGAGGGAAGTGCCCCAACCTGTGCTGGAGACCCTACACGAGTCTGAGAGGCAACTGAGTGTTCTGGACCAAATCCATCAGCAGTGTAATTCTGACAGCATCGTTTTGGCTGACTGGGCAGGACCTGCAGAAATGCCTTAGGTGTACGTGCTGATGGATATTTTGTGGCTGTCTCTACTTAAGTGCCATACATTCCCCGTGAGCTATGAGAGCAAAGACCTTCCCCGTGCTCCTTGCAGCTTCTTCAGTTGATATATGGTGTTCTCCCTGCTTTTTGTCAAAGTGTCCTCTGTCCCAGAGATAATGCAATTGCTATTCAGTGCCGTGCAAATACTCTTTTGTATTTGTATCTCTTTTCTATTTAATTATACTGTATAAATGTCCTCGGTAAATTTGATAAGTTGGGTGAAGGATATTGATTTTTGAGTCTCTCTTGTGCTGGGCTCCTTGTAGTAGCAGCAGCCATTCCCCAGGCCTGTTTCCTGAGGAGGTTTTGAAGGTTCAGTGTTTAAGTAGCTATGGATAACAAAGGAATTTCTTTCTCTACACTCACATTTGATCTGCTGATTGCAGGGTTTAAGGCCAGAGAGAAAACATCAGTATTGGGTGCTTTGTTTTTTAAAGCCTTAGACTCACATCATCTGCAAAAGCAGGTGGGAGGGGAAACCAAGAATAGAGCCATTGCCTCCATTCCTGTAAATACAGCTACCAGCTTTGGGATGAAATGAGAGAGGGATGCTTTCAGGGTCAGATGAGGTCCTGGGGAACAGTGGGAGGACCCTGGAAGTGTTCAAAGACAGGTTGGATGGGGCTTGGAGCAAGCTGGTCTGGTGGAAGGGTTTGGAACTGGACGGTGTGTAAGGTCCCTTCCAACCCAAACCGTTGTGTGATTCCGTGATTCTGGGACTTGCAGCTGGGCAGGACCCCCCTCACCCCTCCATCACCCCGTGGCTGACGACAGGGCAGGAGGGGAAGGAGACACCAGTGGGGTGCAGGGAGGCGGAAAGGAGGGGAGGGAATTTGCAGGGTTAAAAGGGGAGGACCAATGGTCTATTTTTAACTGCAGTTTTGAATGTGAAGTGTCACCGAAGTTAAAAAAAGCTCCTGGTACATGGTGGGGAAGATGCAGGCAATAGTGCAAAGCCAGCTGCAGCTTTTTGAACTGTTTGCTGATGTTTGTGAGCAGGCTGCAAACATTTGGTTCATGGTGATGTCTTAATTTTCCTTTCCTCAGCCCCAGGTCTCCCTGACTTTCTTTAAACAGTGCTTAGCTCTCAGCCTGGTAAGATTGTTTTTGTTCTTTAAGAGGCAAAGAAGAGGGAAATACAGACATTTGTGCACTTTCCTTTCCTGCTTGCTTTCATCGCTTTCTCTTGGAACATAAAATGTTTTCCTTTTTTTTTTTTTAATGCTGAAAATTGGACGCTGATTATTTCTGGCTAATTTCCATGTATTTCTCAGACAGGATTTTTAGCCTTGATCTGTAATGCAGGCCTGTGGCTGTTCTTGCTAAAAGTTTGATCCCACCAGGGCTTTCATTATAAATCCTTATTTTCAGTAGCAGATTGCTTTCTCCAAATGTCACCTCTCAGAGGTTTGGGTGGGTAGGGGGGCACTGTCCCTGCACTGCCAGGCCCCGCACCTCTCTGCCACCCTCCCCAGCTTCCCCAGGATTTGGGAACGTGAGGTTTGGGCGTGTTTGCTGCTGGCTGCACTGAGGCAGGAGGCTGGAGCCATTGCTGTCAGGCCAGTGATCCGTGGGATAATGCATCCCCAAGTCGTGGCCGTTTCTGTCTATTGTGTCACCGATCCGCGCATTAAAGGGAGCCCGAGTAGGTGTTGCTACAATAAACCCTAACAGCTCTATAGGAGCCGTCACAGTTCATTGCATCAATAATCTGTGTGTTAAGGCGTCCTGAGCAGGCCTGGGCACACAATGGACCGTTATGGCTCCAGATGAGCCTGTATAAATTTAGGTCAGTAACCTGAGTGTTGTTCAATTCCAAAATTGCCCTGCTACAGAGAGCTGGCAAGGCTTGGAATAAAAATGTGTAGATTATGCAAACCTGGTGGTTGCAGAGGATACTCTTGGCTAAAGGTTGGGAGTGGGAGAATTATTTCATCGATTTATTACTGTTAACTAAACCTGTCTCCGCTCACTTGGCTCCCTCCTTCCCTCTCCTTTGACTCGGTGTGAGTGATGCTGGAAGAGCAGCGAGGGAGAGGCCGGGATGGAGGGATGGGAGGAGCGGGGAGGAGGCAGCGTTCCGCAGCTGAGCCGTCCCGGAGCCGCCCCGCATCCCGACGAGCTCTTTCCCACGGGACTTCATGGAAACACTCACACATTTCCATCCTGCCTGTGCCTGTGCCTGACCCCGTGGAGCTCAGTATTGTCTGGAGCATGGCAGATCCCTGGGGCTTCCCAGACCCTTGATTACTCCAAAAGCCACCCTCCATCCTCACTGCTGACCCATTTCATGATCCAAGCCCTCCTTGGTGCTTGATGCCCCAACACCTGGCTGGGCTGTTCTCCTCCCTGCCGTTCTTTGCATCCTGCCCCTTCCTTCCTTTCTCACTTCCCTCAGACAAGGCCCTTTTGTGGGGAGGTGGAGGGAGAGGAATGCCTCCAGCGCCGGCCAGAGAGCCCGGTTCTCATTGTGGGTGTACGCCTGAATGGAGACGTAGCCTTGAACTCTTGAACTCCCTTTTTTTTTTGTCGAGTAAAGCTGCTGTGTGCTGAAAACAAACAGGACTCACTCCGATGGAAAGAGATTGTATAGTGGGAACGGGTCTCAGACCACGAGAAAGGGGTTTTTCCATGTTTCCATTCTGAGAGTTTCCATTTGAGATTTTGCCAGCAGTTGGGCAGCAGAAGATGAATTAGCTGAGCTCTTAAAGGTATTACACGTGTTTCCCCCTTCCGAGACTTGTTAGAACATATTTTCTTCAGTGATAGTAATAAGTGTTACAAACAAAACACAGTTTTCCCCTTTGAATATTCCTTTACACAGAGCATCATCTACATTAAAAAAAAAGTACGTTAAGCAACATGAATAGCTTCAGGCTATTTTATTTCATGTTGCTAAATAAGTCAATGCAGATGAGTGCTTTTTATGTAAGAGTGGCTTGTAAATACAAGCACTAAGATACGGGCAAACTATAACTCCAAAGATTTCCTGGAGACAGAAGAGTGTCACTGCTGCCTTTCACTATTCCCAGTCCAGGCAGAGATCCCAGGACAGAGATTCAAAAAGATTGAATTTGTGCCATGTGTGGGGGGGGTATAGTGTGCTGGAGGAAAGCTGAGTCTCCTGGTTTGCTGGGGCAGGAAAGGGCTTCATCTTTGCTCTTCAGCTGAGCGAGGCCCTTGCTCTGGGTGAATGCTGGAATGTCCTGCAGGGCTTAAGGTTCCTCCTGTGGCCCTCAGCTGGGATTTGAAGAAGTGGGCTGGTGTAATCTTTTTGCAGCATATGTTTGTGTCCATGTAAGTTTTAGTTGTCTGATCCTGATTATGGAAGAATACAGAAATTTGGAGTGAAGGGTAGAATTCCAGACTTGGAGACACTCCATTTGTGTGCCCTGTGCATCTGTAGGGCTGGGATGTGGGTGCCATCATGTCCTTGTCATGTAATGCAATGCAGCAGCACCTGGTTACAACTCAGGACACTGAATATGCCATGGCTTTGCCTGTAAGGAGGTCCTCATCCTTATTTTATTATTTCTTTTAATTAGGGGTAGTGATACAGAGCCAAGGACTTGGAAGAGTCTCCAAGCCAAGTGATCCTGGTTGTAGTCTTGGTACTTTGGCTTGGGCTCCCAAGGGAATGCGCTGGTCCTGGGGTGGTTTGGGTTTGCATTGCTGCTCTTGCTGTTTTGAACTTTGTGTTGAGGAGGAATTCAGGAGTAACTTGTGGGTATTGCAGGAGTGTTTGCTACCTGCAGATCTTCGTCACATCCTGCAAGGCAGGAGCTCCGGGTGCTGCTGTGGTGCCTCTGCAAACCCCGGGATCATGGAGGGAACTGGGCTTGGGGGATCAGCAGCACAGAGTCGTGGGGATGGGAGAAACATGGGGATTCGCAGGGGCATGGGATGTGTGTGGCAGGAGGAGGGTACAGAGGCTGGGAGGATGTGGCTCTTGGCCCCATGGAGATTTGGGTGTGCAGCTCATACTCAGGAAGTTTGGCCACCCTGATTACAAACATACGTATATTTGGAGATGTATGGGGAGATATCTGCCCCCTTCCTAATTTGATTTGCATTTATATGGGGAGAGGAAAACCACTGGAGCAGGGAAGTGGGTGGCTTTGTGTGGTTCCCTCGCCAGCAGAAGCTGAAAGTGATTTACAGTTCGCATTTAGCAGTATTAGTAGTAACCAGAAGGAGACATCTGAAGGTAAGTGGCCATGTCCTGCCTCTTGGCACTGAGGAAGCTGGATCTGCCTTTGTTCAGCTCCAGAGACGGATGAGCTCTCCCATCCAGCTCCAGAGATGGGTAATGATGCCACGGCACAATTTGCAGTTGTTCTCGGTTAATCATGTTCAAATTTAAAACATAAAGTGCTATTTGTGAGAGTGAAAAGGATGAAGTTTGCTGTGTTATAGTTGAGGGGGCGAGAAGTGAACTGAACAAAACCAAACCTTGGAAGCAACAATAGCTGCACACCAAAGGGTTTATTTAAGCAGGACTTTTTTGATAGCTATTTCATCTTAGTTTCCTCTTGTCCTTGCTCTTGCTTGCTCATCTATATGCAGCATATGGAAAGGTTGAAAAGTGGCAATTACTAAATGAGAGTCGACAGAAACTGTTCTCCAGCAGCTCCAGATGGGGTTAGTGATGCTGTTCCCAAGCTGCCGGCGCTTCACTCTGCAGTATAAAATGCCCTCTAATGGACAAGTAACTGCATAACTCATCCAACAAACCAGCAAATACTAATTTTTCTCAGGATTTCTAATCTGCTGTGCTGATTTTGGTACAGGAGCAATTAATGGCTTGAGTAGAGAAGAGCTTTTACTTATCCAAATGTGCAAACAGTGAAGGTTCACCTTTCTCCAGCGTTGACCTTTGCGATTAGTGCAAGTCAGTAATTTGTAATTTAAAGAATTTTGGTAAAACTTATAATGAGATTTTATTTTCCAGTGTGGCAGTGACCCCTGGGGAATGTAAAATTATTTATGTATCTTTTCCTCTTGTTACATTTGAAAACTTAAGGGTAGTTTTCCAGCCATTTAAGTGCTTCAGCAAGATCAGTGTGCATGTTATCATCATCAGATACTTAGAAAAACAAGATAAGAGAGGTTGAAGGAGGCCCATGATTAATTAGCAAATAGATTAGGCACTCTCAAAGCTAAGTGGATAATTGGGGTTCAGCTCCTGGTTATTGTTTTGCCCACCACCAGCCTCTGAAGGCTGTTGGTGCAGGGTAAGCAGAGCATCGACCTGCTTCACTTCTAGTGCCAGAAAGAGAGATGACAGTTATTTTCTTTAAAGCAATTTTCTTGCTGTCTGTTGGGGTTGTTTGTTTGTATTTCAGTTTTAGGAATGAAAGGAATGCCAGTTCTGGTATTTCCTAGTTTTACTTGAAAGCTCACAGAGGATCTGTGGAGGGCTGTTACTACCTGACAAGGCATTGTCCGGATCTTCTTTTCTCAAAGTCAAGAGCAAATCACTAACGTTGAAAATTGAAATTGGTAAAAGAAGTTGAAAATAAAAGGGATGTCTCACTCCCCTTTTTTGTACCATGGCTATTGTGGCAGCTTGAATATTGTCATTTCAATTCGTCTTCATAATACCTGTCTGGCTGCTGAGAACCCAGTCTGGAGAGCAGTTTGTAGCCTGACACACAATTCGTACAGAAACTTTTCTAAAAATCCAGTTCCGAACAAAAACCTTTCTCGTGCTTTATGCATCATTAAGATGGAGAGGAAAAAAACCACTACAAACCCATATGTCTTTTTTCCCTTTGAAGGGCACCTATATATAATTGTGATTCTTCTTTTTCTGAGTCAACAAGTAGCTTTGATGGAGTAGAACTGCTGAGGAATAATCACTGTAACTTTCAGGGTCTGTAAGGGATGTGGGATGAGGCTCTCTATGTCATCTTTGAAGCCTCATCATTTTGGCAGAGTCTGTATCTCGTTGCATAGTGTTTTAAGATGTGGTCTGCATCATTATGTAGCGTGTTTAATTTAGCAGCAGATGTGCAGGCTCATATGCCTTTATGGTACATTTTGTTCACTCATATAATAGCAAGTTCCTCAAAAGTGTTACCATTTCTTCAGCAGAAGACTCATACAGGGTGTTATTCACTTTTTCTGTGTGATGAGGAGTGGAAGAGCCCTTTGTGTGCCACCAGCAGGTGCTCACGTGGGCGTGCTGGCTCTCCATGAACACGTTTAACCTGCTGCCTCCCTGTTTTCTCTGCATCCAGGGAGTGCACCTTCCCCAGCAGGTTTTGGGGGAAGGCACCAGGCAGGCAGCTGAAGGGTGAGGTTTTGGTTGTTAGGTTTCTGGGCTGGAAAAGAAACTGGAGAAATAATTCTTCCTGCCACCCCCAGCAGCAAATGTTTAATCTGTCCAGGCCTTCCCATGGAGAAGCCTTAACGCAGAAAATCAGTGAACGTTCAACAGCAGCAAAATCATGATAATAACTACTAAAAACATTAAACCTAATTAATAATGACTTTGTAGCAAGAGTCCTGCCCTCAGTGTTTTGAGGGTGATGATGGTCTGGCTGGGATGCAGACTGCTGGGAGGGTGTTGAGGTTTAATCCCAGCTGGCAGCTCAGTCCCATGCAGTCGCTCACTCCCTCCCAAGGAATGGGAGAGAAAATCGGAAGCATAAGAGTGAGAAAACTTGTGGGTTGTGATAAAGGCACTTTAATAGGGAAGGCAAAAGCCCTGCATACAAGCAAAGCAAAACAGGGAATTCACTCCCCACTTCGCATGGGCAGGCAGGCAGGAGTTCAGTCATGGCCAGGAAGGCAGGGCTGCATCATGCACAGCGGTGACTTGGGAAGACAAGCACCAACACTCCAAACAGCCCTCTCTTCCTTCCTCTTCCCCACTCTACATGCTGAGCATGACACCACGTGGTCTGGGATATCCCTGGGTCAGCTGGGATCAGCTGTCCTGGCTGAATCCCATCCCAGCTCCTTGTGTCCCCCCAGCCCCCTCACTTGTAGGGCAGTACAAGAAGCAGAGGCCTTGACTCTGTGTAAGCCCTGCTCAGCAATAAAAAAAATATCCTTGGATTATGAACCCTGTTTTCATCACAAAGCCAAACCACCACCCCACACCAGTTACCACAAAGAAAATTAACTCTACCCCCGCCAAACCCAAGGTGTGATTTACAGCCTGAGTAGTTCTCTCAAAAAAATGAGAAGAAGCCTTTTTTTTTTCCTCCTAGCATCCTACTTCACATGCAGTGGCTGAGTGTGTTTAGTGGAGTGGGAGAAGTCAAACCCTGGCCACACAGAAAGTCTGTTTCGGAAGAAACTCTCTTCCCAAGTAAGGGGGTTTATATCTCTCAGGCATTATTAAAAAAAATAACACACTTATTTTGGGTGATGAAATTCTTTGTTTGTTCTCACTATTTGTATAAATGTTTAATCTATTTTTGGTTCCTGCTGGGCTATTTGGTTTAATGGTGTCTTAACACCGTGAGCTTCCCGTGTTGTCTCATTGTGCTTTAAAAGACGATCTCCCAAAAGCCCATCCCCAGAAGGACCGTGCTGTCTGTCCCTTCCATGCTTCCCTCCTCCCCTGCAGTCTTGGAGAGAGAGGCAGGTGATGGGGGCTGAGCAGGGCATCACACTTAGGGCTGCATGGGAGGAGGGATGACACAGTGTTCTCCAAGGGTTCCTCCTGCATTGTGCCGTCTCCTTTGTGCGCTTCCCTCCCCTGTCATTATCTCTGCGTGTCTCCTGCTTGCTTTTCCCTGTGTTGCCTTTCTCACGCCGAACTCTGGTTCCCAGCCCCTCCTGCCCTCCCCACGGCAGCTGAAACGCCGAGCAGTGGGAATGGCCAGAGCTCAGGACAGCGAACACGCAGGGATGCTGACGCAGGGCTGGAGCAGTTCACGGCTCCGAGGGCTGTTCTTGCGTTCAAATCTCAATTCAAGTGTGATCGAGCTTTGAAAAACTGGACCTTTACACAAAGGAGGATACAGGGAGAGCTGCCCGTGGCATCAGCGGATCCTGACTTCAACAATTCTGCTTGGGCATCCTGCTCTGCTTCTGGCTGAGAGCACTGACGGTCTGCGGTAATCATGAGTACAAAACCTTGTCCAGAAGCCTCTCTCCCCCTGAGAGCCTAGGAAATATCCAGCAGGACCATCAAAACATTTGGACTTGTTGAAGTAAGGAACTGTAGGAAATATCCAGCAGGACCATCAAAACATTTGGACTTGTTGAAGTAAGGAATTGTAGGAAATTTCCGGCAGGACCATCAAAACATTTGGACTTGTTGAAGTAAGGAATTGTAGGAAATATCCAGCAGGACCATCAAAACATTTGGACTTGTTGAAGTAAGGAATTGTAGGAAATATCCAGCAGGACCATCAAAACATTTGGACTTGTTGAAGTAAGGAATTGTAGGAAATATCCAGCAGGACCATCAAAACATTTGGACTTGTTGAAGTAAGGAATTGTAGGAAATATCCAGCAGGACCATCAAAACATTTGGACTTGTTGAAGTAAGGAATTGTAGGAAATATCCAGCAGGACCATCAAAACATTTGGACTTGTTGAAGTAAGGAATTGTAGGAAATATCCAGCAGGACCATCAAAACATTTGGACTTGTTGAAGTAAGGAATTGTAGGAAATATCCAGCAGGACCATCAAAACATTTGGACTTGTTGAAGTAAGGAATTGTAGGAAATATCCAGCAGGACCATCAAAACATTTGGACTTGTTGAAGTAAGGAATTGTAGGAAATATCCAGCAGGACCATCAAAACATTTGGACTTGTTGAAGTAAGGAATTGTAGGAAATATCCAGCAGGACCATCAAAACATTTGGACTTGTTGAAGTAAGGAATTGTACATGTGAAATCCTAGTGTAGATGTGAGGAAAGAAGGGTGGAGTTTTTCCTTTGCTCTTTGGAAATGGGACATTTTGCAGTTTGTGGACCTGGTAGTTTTCTGTAGTAGAGACTCTCCATTTTGTTGCTGCCATATTTCACGGAGGGCAGAAAATGTAGTCAGTTGGTTTGTCACAGAACAGGGTGTAGGGAACACCATCCTGCTTTCCCAAGGCGGGGCACAGACAGGGGAACATGTGAGATGTTGTGTCTGGAGCACTGGAAAGGACATCTCTGAATCACCTGCCAGGTGCTGGGTGGTTTGGTGGCAGTGCCTGTGATGGATGCTCTAAAACAGATGTTGCCCACTGGCACAGGGTGCCCAAAGAAGCTGTGGATGCTCCATCCCTGGAAGTTTTCAAGGCGAGGTTGGACAGGGCTTGGGGCAACCTGGGGTGGTGGAAGGTGTCCCTGCCCATGGCAGGGGGTGGAGCTGGTTCATCATTAAGGTCCCTTCCAACCCAAACCCTTCTGTGTTTCTGTGATTGATGTTTGTGCTCCTGTCCTACCTCCATGTGCTATAAAAGATGATACAAAAGTGCAAGTTGAGAAAGAGCTTAGAAGACAGGATGTTGTTCATAAAATCACTTTTCTCTTATCTAACCGTGCATCTTGTGTTGGAAGATCACCTTTATTTCTTTTCATTTTCCATCAAAAGTCCGGATAAAAAAACCCTAATACAGCTTTCTCTGCACTCATTTTCTGGCTCATGGATTGTGCTCTTTACCAGGCAGTATTTAGAAGCTATTTAAATGTGTTACGTCAGGATGGGGTTTTTTTTCTAAAGTGTTGCATTTAATTAAGTTCCTTCCTTAAATAAATAAATAGCTACTGGGCTATCATCATGTCCAGGGGTTTTCAAGAAAATTTACATTTTGAAAGGCACTGTTGGAAGCTAACATGGCCATGCAATTTTTGCATGTAAATCACTTCACTTGTTTCCTAATCTTGCTGAAGATAAAGTACAATTTTTGTGCGTGTGCCTCTCGCTCTACAATTTCCTTAGACAATGAGGTTTTCTTGTCTTTTAATTGCTGACCATGGGTTTTGTTCTGCCTAGCCTGATTGTGGTTTTTTTATGGTGGGGGATATTTAGCCTTCTGATTGTTTTGAGATTGGGTTGGCTGTAGAAACCATTGGGGATAGATTGAAGTTGGGTGCACAACTAATTGCATCTTCCATCCCACAAATGGAAGAACTGCTTTCTTAATTACAGCCTCATGCAAAGGCTGGGGAATATCCTCTTGTTTCTGTGCCCCACCCATCTTCTTTTCTCTGTTTTATCCATCCCTGCCAAATCCTGCTCAGCAGCTCCTGCCACATTTTTAATAAGTCTTCCGAGCTGGGCTTTTATTGCTGGTTGGTACCACCACGGACACCTGTCTGACAAAGATGGGGCAGTTCATGTCATTAGGAAGGAGCTCATTCATGGGCATTACATTAAGCTGTGTGGGACTCTGATGAGCAGTAATTTCTCTGACTGTTATTAGTTTCTTTTGTAGGAAGTTTTCCTCCAGGGAGTAATGCAGGGAATTGAGATGGCTGGGGAAAAAAAAACTTTAATGGACGCATTGGTCCATCAGAAATGCACTCTGTCAGAATTAAGTACACTTTGCAAATTGGTTTTGTTTGGGGAAGTAAAGGGGGAAAGAGTTGCAGCCCCAACATAATGAACCATTTGAGTGTTTTCAGAACAAAATGGTAACTTTTTCTCTTCTGATGTGATTTTTTTTTTTAATAACCTGGTATTTGTCCCTGAAAGTGGAATGGGATGTAATAGAGGTAAAAAAATCATGTGTGTGCCTGTAAATGTTGATCATGGCAACGCCATTAGCTACTTGGGCTTTAGCTACACTAACAGCTTCATTTTTGTTGCATGAAATATTTTGACTGTACCGAGCTTCTGCCTCCGGAATGGAAGTTTTCTGCGTCTTCTAGAATGTTGTATTAATTTTTAATATGAGTGGGAATCGTGCTCTTTAGCATCCCTATGTTTAAAAAAAAATCAATTAATTATTGCTATAAATCTCAGTGATTATGCTGCAGTTGTGCTGCTGGGAAATTGGCCATTAACTACCA
Source organism: Nicator chloris (assembly GCA_013400495.1). Classification (NCBI taxonomy): domain Eukaryota; kingdom Metazoa; phylum Chordata; class Aves; order Passeriformes; family Pycnonotidae; genus Nicator; species Nicator chloris. Next base: position 75,313 of record WAAE01020625.1, read on the forward strand.
GGAAATCGCCGATCATCCCTTAGTTGGAATTCAGCTGTACCAACACGAGGCTTTTCCTTTTGGAAATTAACTATCAATGTGATGCATAATTGATAACCATTTATAATAATAACAATAATCTCCATGAAATTGTCATCCTGGAGTGCAGAGGCTTTGTTAGAGCCTTTACCCCTGGCATGCTCAGCCTACTGCACTGGTTAACTGGGTTTTCTGGGAAGTTATTGGAGTGTTTTTAGGAGAGCCAGTGGTGGTGCAGAAGAATAAAATGTGAAGTAGAAATGCCTGACTGAGCTATGTGAACCTGCAAGGGTGCTCCAGAGGATGGGTTAAGTGTTGCCACTGCTTCTCTGCACGAGGGGAAGCAAAACTCCAGGTTACAAATGTTGCCCAAGGTCAACTTCTGGACATCAACCTGGATTTTCTGGTGTGGTGTCTTCTCTTGTGTCCTGCATTTCATGAACCGGATGATTTTTTGGTTTGTCACAAAAATTTTGTTTGCAAATGTTGCAGTGTGAAAATGCACCTGCTGGAGAGGAGCTGTTTGGGGGTCAGTTTGAATGAAAGGTGCCAATTTTGTGGTTACTGCTGGCTTTTCAGAATTTTTTTCAATTTTTTTAAACCACTCTAATGTATGTAGGCAGAGAGGTCAGGACTTTGCAGGGTGATACGGATGGCCAGTCAGGAGAGGGTTTCTTGCTGTGCTTGCACTCATTTCTGCCTCCCTCTACCCCTCCTCTCTGTGCAAAGCTTCTGAAAATGTGGTGGTGCTTTGCTTTGCCTCTAGAAATCACAGATTTACACTAATTCTGTTCTTTTGGTGCCTTGCAGGGAGTGCTGGATGGCTGAGGTGGGCAAAGGCCTCTTTCCTGAGCAGGATCCCTCTTTGGGAAGGCTTGTAGGTGTTATCAGGGTCATCTGTCTTCACCTTAAAATACAGAAGAGGATATTGGATCAGCAGTAGCATAAAATATTAGTGTGTGTTATGTTGGATTGTTGGAATTCAATTGTCAGCATGAAGTCTCTTCTTCCATGTCTTGATTTCATGAATGCTGTTGTGGAACTTGCTTTGAAAAACTCTCACCTGGGTTTTATATGAAAAAATCAAAGCTGGTAGAAGTACCACAACAGCACATTCAGAAGCTGCAGCTGAGCTCAGGTCAGGAATTAAACAAACCTTTGGCTCTCTGTAGGAGCAGAACATGTAAGACCAGAGAGTATCCATGAAGGGTCTTCCTCTGTGCCACCAACATGCAGAAAACCTTTAGCTGCTGTCTCTTTGGAGAATATTTCTTGTCATTAAGCCACACACGTGGCTTCATGGATCATTTTAACTCACAGGCATTGAAAATGTGTGCACTAGAAACAGCACCCAAAGTTTAAGGTTGGCCCTTGAAGTATGAGGGCAAGGACAGGCTGTGGTGACAGCTGGAATATACATCAAGGTCTTCTTGTAAATTCAAGGTCCACTGATGACTTTTACAGGGCAAGGTTTAAATATGACATGTTTTCTATATGAAAGTACTGGCAGAGGAAGAGCTACTTTCCCTGTTTTATATACTCTCTAAGAATCTTTCAGCATCTGTGAGCCTACGAAATAACCTCTTGGATTTTATCCACTAGGAATAGATATTTCAGTCAGAAATAAAACTGGGAAGCCCATGCAGAGCTTTGGCAGTTCTCGTGTACAAGGCTGGTTTTCTGAATTGCAGGGAGGATAAAGAGATTGATTTGTGGTGCCAGATGTGTGACTTGAGGGGTGCAAACTCAGAGCTGTCCTGTCCAAAACCTGCTCTGCTGTTGGGCACAGGCAGATCTCACCTGGTGTGCTGGAAATCCAGCACTGCTTTGGGCTAGAAGGGCATTTAAAGCCCATCTCCTTCCATCCTTTGCCATGGGCAGGGACACCTTCCACTGTCCCAGGTTTTGAGCCCCATCCACCCTGGCCTTGAGCACTTCCAGGGATGGGAAGTCAACAAATCTTACGAATCCTCTCCTTTCCCTGCAGGATCCACAGTGGCGGTATGCACGCCGATTCCTGTGAGTTTTCCTAAGCTCCTGGGGGACTGCTGTGCTTTTTGAATCAGAAAGTTGCAAAATCCCATCAAGAATGGCACTTGTGGATAAACACAAAGTCAAGCGGCAGCGACTGGACAGAATTTGTGAAGGTAAGAGTGAGCTTTCATTTTTCTGACAGATGATTAGGGTAGAATACCTAATTTTTCCTTGTTTCTTTCAGTACTTAGGCATAAAGAGATCCGAATCCAGGGCTGGATTCCCTGCCCTCTCTGTAGGCTCAAAATGCATTCACACTGTTCTGGTTACTCTGGTTAAGTCATGTGTAGTCCTGTGCATAAGATTTTTGTTTTAATTACCAGGTCGCCTCCTCTTATCCTAATTTTTACTAAAACTATTTGGTCGGTCCCAATTTAAAAGATATTTACTATCATCTTGTAAGAAAATGATGGAAAAATTAAGAGTTGTTGTTCTTATGGTTTTGAGCACATTGTTGTAACAGCTTTTATTTGGTCAAGGTGTGGGGGTCAGGCAGGTTTGGTGCAATTCTTCTTTCATGGTGGTTACAGCACCTCAGCACAGGTGACTTTTGCCTTTGAGGGTAATCTTCCAGCAGAAAAAGTTTTTAGGAAACATTTTCTATTGCAGCTCACATGGTGTAAGTTACTTATGACGGAAAACCAGTGATGGCAAACAAGCTCTGACTTTTTGGTGTACACTCCAGTAATTCTCCAGTGCTCGTGCAAGTTCTGCCATCAGCAACAAATGCAGAGCAGAGTGTTATTTTAGGAGGAATATCTCCTCAGGAGTTCCAGTGTTCAACTGCTCTTAAGGAGATGGATAGTGGCCTGCAGGGTAACAGTTTGCAGTATTACTTGAATGCCAACGAGGTGAAATAAGATTTGGTGGTGGATGAAAGCACAGAGCTCACAGGGGAGTTGTGCTGCGCCCCTTTGAGCAAAATGTGGGGGGCTTTGTGGAGTTTCTGTGTGAAATGCTGATCAGCAGGACAAGGGTGGATTTTGCCTTGACTTTTCTGTGTTATATATTGCTTACTCTACACTGCTGCTGTTTTGAACTCATCATAAGTTACTTATCTCCTCTAATTTTGCTCTGTTACTTTCAGCAAAGGGGAAAAAAAGCAGAGGAGATGAGGTAGGAGGGAGTATCCAGGGTATGCTGCAGTGTGGAGCTGCCTCTTTCTCCTACTGAATGTCATAAACACTCAGGTGTAGCACACTATCTCATCTTCAGGACTTACTTTGAACTTGACTTAAAAGAGTTCTATCAGCTGAGCCTGGATTTTCAAAAGCTGCCTTCCTGGTTTGATGTTTACCATCAGATCTAGTTGCTGAGTGTACAAGAAATTCAAAAGGATCGTACAACAAACCTGCTAACGGAGCTTTAGATGTGATTGAAGTCTAGATTATTTTTCTCTGATATACGAGCTTTTTTCTTCTTTATTGGTCAAAAGATATTCTTTTCTAGTCTGGAAATGTGCAGGAGACATAACTTTTTTAAGTATACTTTGTCATTTGCCACTGGAATTGTAATTTGATGGAAATTATGGGAGATGCTGCTGTGTTGTTCCTGGGAGCGACAGACAAGGAGTGAGTGTGAGAAGCATTGTAAAAATTACCTTGAAAAACGCAAAAAGCTTCAGATTTGCCAAAATACTAGATTTGTAGGACAGCTGAATACTCTACTGGCCTCTCTGATGGCTATTTTTTACTATAGGCTCCTAATCTTGGATTATAGCATAGAAAAGCACTGAAAGAGGCCGTTCCAGCTGCTGTGAAAACACACTTAGAAAAACAAATCCTTTTTCTTGGTTTTGTCTTGAAAGGTATATGGAATAATCAGTGAAAGATGATGAGAAATTAAGGAACTAGTTCAGCAGATGGAGGAGAGGAATCTTTGCAAACAGAATTGTGTTCAGTGAGAAGAATCTATTTCTCCATCATGCTCAGGGCAATGTGGTCCAAAATAGTTGCTTTTAATGATTTCCTGTTCTGTGGAAGCACTTAAGGAGCTTTTCCCTTTAAATGTGAATGGGATACAAAGCTGCATTTACCTGATGAAAGACTAAATGTCTGGTAGCACAGAGGTGGATTTCTGTGCTTTTCCTGAAGTTGCATATACCATCCTTTTACTATTCCCCACACAAACCTAGAGTTTGCTAGGAATGGACTTTATTCCATGCAGCAGGATGGTGGCAGGTCTGGAGGTGAAATATCCTGGGGCTACATGTTGTAATCGCTGTCCAAACTGCCAGACAGATTCTTCTTCCTGCAGGCTTACTGAAACCATAACCAGACACATGTTGAGGGAAATGCCTTACAAACTGTCAGGGCATTAAAAGAGTTTATTAAGGAGTTGCAGTGTTTGTATGACTCTGTTAAACGTACATCTGGCGTGGAAAAATAATCCAAGCCATACAAGGAGGTGGTATAGTTTAAAAAGCCAGTTCACAGCCTTTATAGCCAGGTTTATGAGTCTTCCAAAGAGGGGAGCTGTGCAGTCTCAAGGCATGGCTCAGCTTCACCAGCTCCTCTGGTTTTGGTTTTGAAATACATAGTTCTGACATCTTTGTATGACAGCGTTACTTTTTGCCCTGAGCAGGCTGGTTTGAAGATGTGAGCTTTTTGACCAGGTCACAGATTTTGATCTGTAGAGGAGGAATGTGGGTGGGATAAAGGTCCAGACTTCAGGGGATAAAGGAATTTCAGGGCAGCAGCCTGCAGCAAAGACATTTTGAATAGTCTGTCAGCAATCAAGTGGGTTGGTGATGCCCATCTGAATGAAGTTGGACTGTGCTCACAGTGGTCTTGGCTTACCCATTTCTTTCTCTTCTGGTTGTCCCAGAGACTTTGGGTGCCCATTCTGTAATTGGATCCATATGGGTAGCAGGGTGGACCCATTGAATGGCTGAGCCTTTTGCAAATAATATATGCAGAGTGGTTTACATAATTCCTGCTTGTGGAATTGTGTCTTATTCCATAGTGGGTCAAAGTATTCTTTAGAGGTGGAGCCACTGGTGCTGTGTGGAGCCAGACTTGTCCATGAGCTTGTGATTTTGCCACATTTAAAATTCGTTGGAGCTGAAATTTTCCATTCCATGACTGGTTTTTACCTCAGGGTGAATGAAAAAAAAAAGAGTTCCAGAAAAAATTGTGGAGCCGTGTCCGAGTGGGAGATGGAGAGGGAGGGATGTTGGCTTTGCTGTGTGTGAAACAAAGCTGGGGCACAGTCCTGCAGCCATGGATGTGGAGCTGCCAGACCTGCCTGCTCTGCCTGGGATGAAAAGGGCCTGAATTTTGCAGCCAAGTTGCTGTGTGTAGGACTGGGCTCCTTCCCAAACCTGGTGCAGTTTCCAGCCTTTCAAAGAAACGGCAGCAAAATCCTTCAGGGCAGAAACTCACCTGCCTTTCGTTTGGGAAACAACAACAGAGAGATTGGATGTAATTTTTGCTTTGCTACCTGTGGCAGAACAAGGTGTCTGACAGTGCCTCCAAGAAACCCCACGCTCAGAAGACCATGGCACTCCTGGTGCATGGCATCCATCCCTCCCATGGGACTCCAGTGCCTGCACACGGCATTCCCAGGCAAGGAAATAACATGCAGCATGATTTTTGCTGCTTGCTCAGCTGATCTTTATCCTGTGCTTCTGTCAGTATGGTTAAACAAATATTAAACATCACCAGGAGCCAGGCAGGGAGTGAGAGCAGCCCATCCACAGCTGCTGGTTGTGTCTCTGGGAGCAGGCAGGGGAGAAGGTGCTATGGCACTGTGTCATTTCCTTGTTGGGTGTCAAAACTCAACAGGGACAGGGCAGCAGTGGTGGCACATCCCGGATGCAGGATGGCAGCATCTTGTCTGTGTCTAGAACATGGATTTCCCAACACCACTGAATTCCTCCATGGTGATCCCAAATGCTGCCTCTGCTCCAGACCATTGCAGTTTTGCTGGCCTGTCTTCAGCACCAGTGCCATGGAATGGGAAAGCCTGGCTTTAGACATTATAGTTTGCACTAACATATGTGAGTCAGTTAAGCTTTCAACACGTGCTCCAAATGTGGCAGCCCTGAGATGAGCAAGGAGCAAAGTGAAAAAATAATTGCAAGGCCAAGTGAGCACAGGCATTTTCTGACAGTTTTTGCTCCAGGATTTGTCATTATCCAGTGGGAAATCATGTCCTTACGTGTCAGTTTGTGCCACCAAAGTTGTCTGTACTTTGTAAAATAGAACTGTTTGCAGGGCAAACAAGCCATCCGTATTCTTTGTTTTCTTTCAGATCCTTTGATATGTCTGATGGCTGATAAATGCCAGCACAGTCACATAATACTTCTCAGTGCTTAATGCACGAGTCTCTGGCTTTTTAACTTACTGCCTTACTGAGTGGCACCCTGGTGTCCTCTTCAGCTGAGGCTTCTGTGGTCATACTTCCTGTGGGAATTCCTCCTGGCTTTACCTTCCAGCCACTGCAGTATCTGTGTGTGGCCGTGACTCCCCACAAATCCTTGTTTCTCAGTGGGAATGTGGTTACTGAAGCCTCTTGGGTGGGCCTGAGCCCTTGATGCAATAATTTGTCTTGCAAACCTTGAACAGGCACCGTGACACATTGTCCATCTGGGATCATGGAATTAGGGGTGGGTGAAGGGGCTGCCCAGGGAGGTTGGGAGTCCCCATCCCTGCAGGTGTCCACGGAAGGCCTGGACTGGTGGCTGGTGACAAGGTGGGGATTGGTCACAGCTTGGACTCATGGTCTCAGAGGTCTTTTCCAACCTCAATGATTCTGTGAAATGGAGGAGGGAATTTGTGGTAAGAATTGATGTTTTCAACATCACTGAAGTTATATCTGCTGTGGCTGTGTGAGGCTGGTTAATTCATTTCAAGGGTGGACAGAAATTTTGTATTCCACTCTTCCCCCTGTGACATGTCAGTGCAGACCAGTCCAGTGATATTTGAATAAATGTAATATGTAATGGTAGGGCCTCTGCTGCCTACCTGGATCTATGGCAGGAGTGCTTTTTACCTCTTTATTTCAGTTTATCCTCCACAGAAGTGGACTTAATCATCACAATGTCAATTATTTCTTATTGTGCACTTTCTTGTTGTTAAAAAAAACACCACTAACCCTCAACAAAAGTGCCCCTGAAGAACTGTGATGTTTCTGGCTTTTCAGGAGTGTTTGAACAATGTGTCCCTGAGGTCTGGGCTCACACACCACTAACAGCAGTCTGTGGAATAGGTTCTCATTCAATAGCCACAGTCCACTCATGCTAAAAAATACAGGAACCTTGCTCCTGGAACCAAAGGGAAAATACACATTAAAACTACAGCTCTGGAAAGTGGCTGCCTCCAATTCTTGCTGCTTTGCATAATATAACAGTAGTCAACATGAGTACATTTGATATTTGGGTGGAGAAATTTTCTTCCATTCTTGCAAATTTGCACACCAAGTAGCATCTGATAATACTTATTTTTACTGCTAGAAATGGAATCTTATTATCTCAGGAAATCCTTATCACCACTAGGCATTTGATGAGAAACAATGAGTTAAAGATGATATCAAACACAGAAGAAACGGCTTGTCCTGAGTAAAAGTGACTTATTTAGAATAAATGTAGACCTTTATTATCTAGTGGATTTGAGTTTCTTTGTTCCATGAATATGAAACACAGTACAAGGATTTCCCCCACAATAAAGCTTTTTGTACTTTTTTTTTTAAAGTTTCCACCTCAAAGCACATAAACTATCAGGCTTTTAAGGAAGGGTTGCTTACCACATTTAGCCTGGAGAAAAAGCAGTATTAGCTTGTCAGATCTTCTGCCATTGCACCCTGTGCTGATTTATGCAAACTGAAGATCTGTCTGGCTGCTCCTGATGTTTTGCTTTTCCAAAATAAAGTCTTTGGCTTTTATGGAGGTTTCAGAAAATCACTTCAAATTCATACAAAAGCTGAATCACACCTCTTTTTACCCATGAAAAGTAATGCCCTTAATTATCCCTTCTCTGATAGAAGCATGGCATATTTGGGAATTACTTGTCATTAATAGGTTTTGTTAAAATTTTAAGAATTTTTTAAAAATTGGGCAGTATCTTGTGGAGGATGAAAGTTCAAGCAGCCTCAGTGGGTTTACAGATATTATTCAAGCTTATTGACCTTACTCCATGGTTTTCAACCCTTTTGCTGTGCTGGATCAAGAACTCTTTATGCTTGTAAGAGTCCTTTTTGTGCTTTGGGATGGAGCTCGTATCCAGGGGTGTGCTGTTGTCCTTGCATGGATGCACAGGCTGCTCCAGTAGCTTCCAGTCAGTCCTGTGTGGATGTTTTTGCTGTGCATTCCCTCCTGTGACATTCCATAGGGGAATGTGTGTGACAAGATGTAGGACTCGAGCCAGATACGAAGCCAGCCTGACAAAATGCCCCAGGCATCCAGGCAAGAGTAAGACACATTTAGATAAGGTTACAGACAAAAATTCCATTAATTTGGTGTGCATCACAGTAGATGTGTGGCTCAAGCTGTTGCAGGAGGGGGAGCTCCCCTTTCCCTGGATTTGAGGGCTGTATGCACCAAAACAGGAAAAAAATTCTTCTGTTGTGTTCTCCTTGTGTTTAAATCCACGCTGATGGGAACTTAATATGTGTCTAACTCTTAATTCTGCCTTGTATTTTTCCATTTTCCCCAGCCTCCAGACAAGGTTCCGTGTAACACGCTTTACAACTTGGTGTCGTTAATTAAGAAACAATTACAGCTGATGACTTCAATACCATCAGCTTAATTTCCATCCTTACCACATTTCCCGTTTAAATTAACTGGTTTAGGGATTAACGTGTTGTCACCATATCTGGGTTTTTTGGGTTTTTTTTTCTCCTTACTCTAAATCCTCCCTCGCCTTTAAAGATTACTCAGAAAAGTGAGAAAATTCCCAGAATATTCACTGGGAAGGAGTTGTTGGAGCAGGGCCTCGGGGCAGCCCTGGTGCCTCTTCCCAAGCTCCGGAATGCTGCAGAAGCTGCCTCCAGAACCCAGGGGGTGGAAGTTGGCTGCTTCCAAATATGTGACGAGAAATGATCAGTCCTCGGGGACAGATGAGAACAGGATGGGGTTTCCTTTAAAATACCAGGAAAGAACTTACAGCTGACTCCTAAACTGCACTGTTTCAGGGACTGATGGTGTTTGGATCTGGACCAGTCTTTTCAAATACAGCCTGATTTCCTGAGTATTTGCTGGTAAATATTTTGACAGGAGTAGGACATCTGGCTATACTAAAATAAAGCTGCAGGGAAACACATTACACAACTTTTCTTTGATATTTTTTGCTCTCCACAAACAGATGTAATGGATCGAAGTGCCAAAACAGTGAAGGTTTTCATTAGAGAACTTTCTTCAAAGAGCAAGTTTTGAGTTGGTTTTGCATGTCTTAAAATTGAGGGACATTGATCATTTCTTAGTGACACTTTTATACAGCCCATTAGCTTAACAGTATTAATTTGGTTTTTCTTCTTTTTTTTAGATTATCTTTTTAATTTTTATTTTAAACAAAACACTCTCTGCTGCCATCTAGCACCTCAAGACTTAGTAGTAAACAGGTTAAGTTCACAAAATAGCCTTAGTAGACACCCATTTTTGAGAGAAAACTCAGTGTTGCTGCTGCTGCTACAGATACTTGATTGACTCAGCAAATGAACATGAGCAAGGATGGTGAGGGAACACAGTAACATACAGCTCACTTTTGATGGTTTGCAATACAGCAATATTTTTAAAAAGCAAGACATAACTGGTTTTTTTAGCTAAAGCAGTGTTTCCTCCTGTTTGGTTTTGGTTTTTACATGCGGTGGGTGTGAAAGGGAAGTCCATGTCTCAAGCTCTTGGCATCATCAGGTGAAGTAAGGCAGAGAGACACCCTGAACCCCAGCCTGTTTATCTCCCCAGGCCCGTGTTACAGTCTAGTAATTAATTATTTTCTATGCAAAGCCCAGGCATGCATGGCAGAGTTCAGATTTACAATATCTATTCATTTAACAGTGGATTTCTCTACTGCTTTCTGGGACAGATATAATTCCCATGCTTTTCATTACACATGCTGTTCAAATCTTGATCCTGAATTCTTATTAAAAATGATGAGATTTGACCTCAAAGTCTAATACCCAGTTTTGGAGACAAGGTGCTTGATGTGATTTCTAGAGGATTATTTTTAAGAGCATTCATAGATTAGATCTTTGTGAATGGTTGAGGGATGTGCCCAATGAACCTTGTCTGCAGCTTTTCACCCACCCTTCAGCATCTAGATTGATTTTTATTTTACAGTCCTTGAGACTGTGTAGCCGTGTGCTGTAAGGATACATCTGATATTTTATTATCCCTTTGTTGGTGCAGGAATGTGTCCGTGCTGTTTCTGCCAACTTCTATTGGAGTTTCCCCATGCTTAAAGGCAAAATGGTTTCTGATTGAAGTTTGAAAAGTTTGCAAGGCTCATTCCAATGGCTCAAAGTGTGTTTTACAGCTGCATTTCTCCTTTTTAGCTGCAAATGTGTTTTAGATGATTGCTGCCTTCCTGCATTTGTTACCTGCAGTTTGAATTTCTTCCTGGATGGTAAATCGTGGAATGGTTTGGGTTAGATGGGACCTTAAAGACCATCTAGTTCCACCTCCTGCCATGGGCAGGGACACTTTCCACTATCCCAGGTTGCTCCAAGCCCCATCCAGCCTGGCCTTGAACACTTCCAGGGATGGGATATGTACCCTTTCTTAGGGCAACCTCCAAGACTTTGCCAGGGGGGGAGGATAACATGATGTGGTAAGATACCACATGCTCACTGGGGTGCTTCTCATGGCACATACCTCATTCAGAAATAAACAGAAGATAATTCATAGAATCACAGAATGTCCTGAGCTGGAAGGGACCCACAGGAATCACTGAGTCCAGCTCTTGTTCCTGCACAGACACCCCAACAAACCCACCCTGTGCATCCCTGAGAACACTGTCCAAACACTCCTGAAGCTCTGGCAGCCTTGGGGCCGTGCCCATTCCCTGTTCAGTGCCCACCACCCTCCAGGAAAGAACTCTTTCCTGATACCTGACCTAAACCTCCCCTGACACAGCTCCAGCCATTCTCTCTTATCATAGGGAAAACTGGGGTAAGGCACACATCTGTGAAAGGGGATATCCAGATGGAGAGTTGTTGTGTGGCAGTGATTGGAGCCATGGCTGGCTGGCCATGAGGGTGGGAAGGAGCACATCTCCTACCTCCAACCCCTTCCATCCAGAGATCAGCACAAAGCAGCAGTGGAGAGGCAGCTCCACAGGGATAAGGGGAAAGGTCACTCATTTCTTCTCATGAAATGCTTCTGTGCACCTTCTCAGCATGACACTGGCTGGAAGAGGCCTCACATCATCTCACATTCCTCGTGGGGTTTGGGGGGAATTCTTGGGGAATGATTCAGAAGGGCACTGCAGTACGATGTCACCAGCTTGGAGAGGAAACGTCTGCTGCCTTTGGCATGGGAGGTTCTTTGCTCTGCGTTTGTTGGGGTCCCCAAAGGTTTGTTGCCCTTTTATTTTCCATGTGCCTGGGCCCAGTTGTATGTCACTGGTGGGAATGGCCACTGACCCCAGTCACTGGTCCCAGTCTGTGCGTCACATTTCAGGGCAGCGTTCCTGGAGCCTGTCACGCCAGTGGTTATGGCACGTTCCATCCCAGCACTGAGGGACTGAGTTACAGACAGCAGCTTTTGGGTTGTTTTGCTCTAAAGTCATCAAAATGCAGAGTTCCACGAGGCAATGATTGTTTAATAACCGGCTGATCTTCAGAGTGTTTTGTTGTAAGGCACCAAGTTGGTGTTTGTGAGCGTTTTGTTGGAGTTACAAAGCATCGATGCTGTTGGTTTGGGAATTGGTAAAAGCATGTGGCAGGGCTTCAAGCGCTGAGTGCTTTCAGATGCTGTGCTGCTCCTTTGATTATTGAAAATGATTCCAGCACAATCCTGCTAATTTTCTCTTTGTGCTCCCTTAATTTCAGGAGACTGTTAAAAAGTCCATCTAGGCAGAGTGCTTATTGCCACTGTGAGGGAGATTTTGCAGAGCCAAATTTTTGCAAATGCAGTAGTTTCAAAGGATTTGGAACATTTTCTTGCTGCTTTTCCTCTCCCATTTTTCTTTTTAATTTAATGTTTCTTTTCAATTGGTGTGCATGCGTGTGTGTGTGCATTACTCATACTCCATCCCATTCCTTTTCTTCTCCATAGCATCCACGGTACACCACAGCATAGAGTAGCTCATTTCTGCTTCCCTGGCATCCTGCAAGCTGAACATGGGAGGAGGATGTTCAGGGGAGGCTTCCCGAGCTGTGGGGGTCATTAGGCACAATCACACGCAGTCCTTGAAAGCCCAGGCAGGGAGGGCAGGAGCATTTATCCTCCCAGTAGCTTTGTACCTTGTCACCTGAAAACATATGACAAACACTGATTAATCTTAACACCATCCGAGTGTGAGAGGTGTATGTTATTATATCCCTCTTGATGGAAGGGGAATCAGCAAGTAAGAAATTAAGCAATTTGCTCTCTGACAGTGGCAGAGCGAGGTATAAAGGCTGCATGTCCTGATACCTGCTCTCTCCATTAACAAGAGATGCATTTGTTCTCCAGAGGATTTGTCAGTACCAGGGGTAGGATTCCTTTGCCTTTGAAAGGGAAATAGCCTTTCCCAGACTGCTGCATCTTACAGTTTTTGCCAGAAATTACATTTGGCACATTGTTTCTGCTCCACTCTCTCCCAGAAGAAAATAACTGGGGAGAAAGCATCAACATCTTAATCGACATTAAAAATATTTTTCCCCAATACAAACTGGATATAAATTTATAGTTGAAATATATTTTACAATAATAAGAAGCAAAACTAATCCCAGTCTGTATTATTTTGCTGCACGAAATAATTTTTCCAGCAATGTGCTTTCAGAATAGGTAATGAAATGTTTTATATCAATATGAATGAAATTTTGCAGCCAACCTCTCCTGAGTCAGTGCTACGGACTCCAAAAAATGTTGTTTACACAGTTGTGTTGCAGATTTAGCATGCTGATTTCCTTCCCCGGGTTTTATGTGTAAAACACTTCCTTCATGGGAAGAGAACTGTGCTTTGTAGCATTGCTTGTTTCACATCCACTCCAAGAGGGTTCCAGGCTCAGATTTCTTGCTGTTGGCTTTGAATGCAGTGTCTCAACAACGGGTCCACCTTTCTTCTACTCTGTCACCACCTTTTTTTCAGAGCAGACTTCCGTGGTTATTGTATTGTAACCAAATATTGTGGCCGAATTTACCATGTATGAGATCAATGCTAAAGAGAAAATCAGGGTATTAAGTCAAAACTCTGCATTTTTCACGTGATCTGAAATACCAGGGCATTTAATCTCTTGATCAGCTTTTTTTTTTTTTCCCTTCTGTGTGTGTGGTTTTTTTTTTCCTTTCCCAAAATACCTCTAGAATTAAAAGATAAAGGGAGAATAAATTTTCTGCCTGTTCCACAGTCCCTGTCTCCCCCTCATGTTGAGGATGTGGGTGCTGGTGCCTCCTGCACTCCTGAGAAACACAATGGGATCAGTAACATCAGGCTGGGCCCCAGGGCCTCTGTATCTTCTGGCCATCCTGCTTGGGTCTGGATTCAGAAATAGGAACAGAATAATTTCACAGAATTTCATAGAATCACAGAATGGTGTGGTTTGGAAGGGACCTTAAATCTCATTTAGTTCCACCCCTGCCATGTGCAGGGACACCTTCGACTGTCCCAGACTGCTCCAAGCCCCACCCAGCCTGGCCTTGGACACTGCCAGGGATCCAGGGGCAGCCACAGCTGCTCTGGGCACCCTGTGCCAGGGCCTGCCCACCCTCACAGAGAACAATTCCTGCCCAAGATCCCATCTCTCCCTGCCCTCTGGCAGTGGGAAGCCATTCCCCCATGTCCTATCAGTCCACGCTCTTCTAAAAAATCCCTCTCCAGCTCGTTTGGAGGATCTCGTCAGGTACTGAAAGGCTGTGATAAGATCATCCCAAAGCTTCTCCAGGGTGAACAAACCCAATTCTCTCAGCATTTCCCCATAGCAGAGGTGCTTCAGCCCTCGAATCATCTTTGTGGCCTGCTCTGGACTTGCTCCAACAGTTCCATGTCCTCCTTATGTTTCAGTCCCCAGAGCTGGACACAGCACTGCAGGTGGGGTCTCACCAGTGGAGTAGAGGGGGACAATCACCTCACTTGCCCTGCTGCCCATGCTGCTTGAATTTGCAAGGGGGCTGCTTCTAAGACTGTGAAAAACAAAAACAGACAAGACCCTTCCTGTCCATCCATAAATATTTCATTCCAGTCATTTCTTATTCATTTCTTGGCTCACTGGGGGTGTAACATTTCCTTTGCTGCCATGGTGGCACAGGAGGCAGCCCAGCTCCACAGCTCCTGACCACGTCTTCCCCACTGGATACAGCTCTTGGTCAACAAAAGCCAGGGCCAGCAGAGCGCTCCAAGAGGACATCTGGGCCTTGGCTGCAGGGAAATGTGCAAATCCTGCAGCCCCTGGTCCTGCAGGTGTTTGCCTCTGCTTGGCTTGGAGCACAGGAATAATCTGTTTGTTCCATTGAGGTCAGCACTTATGGGATAAGCCATTCATATGCATGAGTGTTCCAGTGGCAGGTCCCCAGTTAGGGTTTCCTGGCCCCTGTGAAGAGCTGGAAGAAGAGCACATCTCCTGCCCAAGGCTGCAAGAGCAGGCTGATGCCAGGGTGGTTTTTGGAGCCCAGATGTGCTCCTGTGTGTGGGATGGAGGGAGTTTGGAGCACTCTCCAGTGCTGCTGTCTCCCATGCATGCGCTGGGCAGGGCACGCCCACCAGCCACAGATGTGTTGGTTTGGGCCAGGTTTCCATTGTGTGACCAACCATGCGACCCAAGGGCTTGTTAAAGCCCTTGGTTTTTTTCAGAGGTAGTGAATGCTTCAAGCTCCCTTCTGACTTCCCTTGCAGTTGTTGAAAATCAGCATTTTTGAAATTTCATTTCTCTATGGCATGTTTTTCTGCATTGTCAGCCAGGGCTTAACATGGTGAGTGTTTGTTAGTAATTTCTTTGAAGACAATGGTGGAAGATGCCCTTGATATATAGACCAGGACTTTATTATTTTGTCATTTACATTTTTGGTAGATTTCTTCTGTGCTTCAGAACAAATGGCACCAATCTCACTGTATCCAGTTGGGAATACATTTTATTCTTTAGCAAAATGTTGTAATAAAACACTTTTGTTGGTTAAAATACTCTCTGCTTTATTTGTAAGCCACAAATGTGTCTTCCCCTCTTGACTCTGACAAAAGAAGAAATTTTCCAGTGTGCCTGAAGTTCGTTAGTTACTTCAGTATAATGCCAATCAGATATTCTCTGAGAATTGCATAAATAATATTTTGGGCCCCATATTTTGCATGTCTGTGTAATATCCAGCATAATTTTCAAGATCATGATTCTTGAGGATGGAATTGGAGGAGAGAATGTTTGAAGAGGATTTGTAATATTTACTGCAATAAAGAAATTTAGGGATTACTCAAAGATCCTGTCAGTATTTGGGTCAGAAATATAGCCCAGAGGTATTAGTATGATAGGCAAGTATAAGCATTAGACTGTATTAGTGATTTAGCTATCATAATAGCACAATAGTCCATCCTGTGATGGCTTGTGCACTAAACATTTATTGTGGATTAGCTGAGGAAAAATGCTCAAGCTGTCTTGCAAACAGACAGAGAAGGTGACTGTTCCTCCTTTCAGTGGGTCTGTTCTGGAAGGGGATGTATTGGAGGGGAAGAAATCTGTGATTGTAGCATAGAAAGGCAAAATTGTTTCCATCTGAGTTTTTTAATTCAAAAATAAAATGTTGCCTCTGTAGCAGTGGTCAGCAAAATGAGGAGCAGTTGAGCTATTCCTTCTTTGAAATGAGTATTTGAGCATGAGCAGCCTGTCATAATTTGGGTTATGTGTTTTGGGGAGGCATTTTAATATCTCCTCTGAAAACAATGACTCTATATGGAAATTTTTATTACATTCCCAAATAACAATTTTCTGTGCTGTGATTCCATCTAAATCCCTTTGCCTATTCTAAGTGTAAAAAAAGCTTAATCCACATGAATGTTGAAATACTGCTCAGTACAAATTGAGTTTTGTGTGATGTTTCTGAGTGTTTTCCTATTTCATAAACATGTACTTTTTCCAAAGGAAGCTGGAGATAATGGGCAAAAGTCTACTATTGCTTTTCGCTTTGTTAGGCCAGGCTTTAGATCCTTTGATCCTCCCCTCCTTCTCCGTGACCTGTGCTAGGGTCTTAAAATTATACATTCCAGATTACACCTCCACAATTTTCTGTCCTGGGATGATGAAAGGATTTGCGTATTATGGTAATATTGTACAGAATCTTTTCGGAGCCTAGTTAGCGTAATTTGAAACTACAAAAAAAAAAAAGTAATTTCTAATGCAAATTTTAATATTCATTAAGTGCTAAACAGATACCTAACTAATTTCTAATCGCTCTCATATTCCTGCGTATCTTGCACTGGCCTTTTTTAGGTCTGTCTGCTGGCTCCCATTTAATTTGTCCTTAGCTGTGTGCAGTGGATTAGCATTTCATCAGGTTGGATTAAGATCGAGCTGACACTGAAGCTTTCTTTTTTATTTTTACACGCGCATGTGTGGGGCCGAGCGGATCCGTGCACGTTCCGTTATCCCGCTGCCCATCCCCAGTGGGTGCTGGGACAGCCTCCCCCAGCACGTGAGGGGGGAGACAACCGAAACAGAGGAAACACATGTTAAAAAAAAACCTCTTAAAAACAAAGAAACAAACAAACAAAATCATCATTCCCCTGCGGCAAAATTGCATTGAGGTTGCTGGCTGGGTCAGTGCGTGAGATTTCATCGGGCTAAAATGATGTCACATGGAGCGAGGGCTTTAGTGGTTTTATTTAGCTCCTAATCCCCACGCACTGCTCGGCCAGTTGTCCATGTGCGCCCGCTGTCCCCAGCGGCACAGGATAAAGCATCTGGGCTGAGCGCGGCCGCTCTCCTGCGCGGCTGTAGCGCACGGCCAGGGGCAGCCCCTCCGCCAGCCGCCGCATGCTCTGCCTCCTAAGGTTACCGAGGATTAATAATTCAGGCGACACTTGGAAAGGCAAAACCTCCAGCCGGTGGTTTCTGAAGTCCCGGGAGGGCTCAGGCACAGCACGGTCCGGTTTGGATGAGTGCCGGAGAAGCAGTGAGAAGGAAGGCGCCTCCTCTTCTCCGTGTCAGCAGGAGCAAGCGGCCTCGTGGTGATGCCCATCCCCAGCAAGCACCCCAATATCGGCCGCTCGCAGAGCTGGGACGCTGCTGGCTGGTATGAGGGAAACTGGGAGAGCGAGAACGCCTTCGAGTACCAGAGGCCCCCGGGCCGGAGGAGCTCCCTGACCTATGGCGGTGAGGGCAGTTGGTACGAGCCGCCGCGGGCAAATGATATCATCTTGCAGGGCGGTGCAGAGCTGAAGCAAGAGGCGTACCCGTACCAGGATGCCACCTTCGCGCCAGGGCCCCTGAGGAAGGGCTCCGTCCCTGACTTCGCCTACTGCGACCGGCCGGCGCCCATGGCGGGCCGGGGCTCTCTGCCGCCCCAGGATTACTACAGCGACCCGTCGCTGTCGGCGAGGTCACCCAAGGACCCTCGCTGCTACCGCGACCACGTGGCGGGCAGGCCACTGGCGAGCTATGGGGCGCCTGGCAGCCGGCTGTCCTGGGACCAGACCGCAGTGCGCCCACCTGCCACACCGGATGCCGCCCGCCTCTACAGAGACCCCAAGCTGGCCCTGGATGGGCAGCGGATGCGTGGCAGAGATGTCTCCCCAGCGTGGTACGGCACGGAGCCCCCCGGCCCGCGGTACGCGGCAGAGCCACCTGCCTTCCCCAGCAGGCCAGGCTACAGCGATGGGGCAGAGCGCGCTCCCGAGGCCATGGCGGCCAGGCAAGCTGCCCCAACCTGCCTGGTGGTGGATCCTACCGCCAGCACCGGCAGCAGCTACGGGCCAGGCAGGGAGAGCACCAGCGCCAAGGCTCCCTATGACAGCTACGAGGCGCCAGTGGCGACGCCTTCCCACCCACCGATGCCCCCTGCCTTCCCTGGGCCAGAGGGCAAGAGGAGCTTTGACCCCGAGTTTGTGGCGCTGCTGCGTGCGGAGGGCGTTTCAGAGAGCACCTTTGCTGCCCTGCTGCAGCAGGGCTTCGACTCCCCAAACCTGCTGGCCATGATGGAGGAGAACGACATCAAGTCGGTGGCGCCCAACCTGGGGCAGGCCCGCGTGCTGTCCCGCATCGCCCACAACTACAAGGCAGAGATGCAGCTGCAGAGACAGGAGCGCAGGAGCGGGGCACTGCGCCCCAGGACCCGCTCCAACAGCTTCAGCCACCGCAGCGAGCTCCCGGCAGAATACGGGCTGCACACCGTGGATGGCCCTGGCACCTCGCAGCACCCACCACCGCTGCAGCCGCTGTCCCCAAGGGGTGTAGAGATACACCGCCGGCCGTCCAGCGCCCCCACCCAACACTTGCTGGAGACCACCACCTACCCGGCCCCCACGGGGGCTCCTCAGGGGCCGCACTTCCTCCCCGGTTCGGGATACAACACCCCCCTGCCTTGCAGCACTCACCCGCGTCCCCCCTCTGCCTACTCTGCTCCGGTCGGCTTGCCCATGACGGCGGCCAACCCTCACGCCAGCCCCAAGACGGCGTACCCCACCACCTACACCGTGCCCATGGAGCTGATGAAGAGGGAGCGGACAGCGGTGGCGTCACCGGCACCCAGCCCCCACAGCAGCCCCCAGCTCCTCCGCCGGCCGGGGACAGCAGGGGACGGCAGCCTGGCACCCACTGGACCCGCCTTCCCTGCCCAGCTCTCCCCGTACCCGAAGCTCAGCAGGCGCACGGGGCCTCCCGTCATCGTCTCCACCATGGCATCGCCTGAACCAAGTAATTACTGAAGGGGCTTAGTCCTTACGGTAGTTTAGAACCACCTTGTTGTTGCTTCTTTTATTCCTCAAAAAACCCACAGTCAAATATCATGGGGACTCATGCCTAAATGTTAGACACTGTCCTACTTAGAAAATGAGGTGAAGGGGATTTCTTTGCAGGGCTGTGCTGGCCATGCAGAGCTAAAGATGCTGATTCTTGCTCTGTGGGTAAATTCCAAATATTTTATTTGTTTAGCCAACTTCAGTTAAACGTGAGCGGTATCTCAGATAACGCTTCCAGGGTTAATCTTGCCGTTCTGTTGTTTGTGGGGAACAGGAGATTAGACACTGTGCTGGCTGAGCAATTAGGACTAC
Organism: Nicator chloris; assembly: GCA_013400495.1. Taxonomy (NCBI): domain Eukaryota; kingdom Metazoa; phylum Chordata; class Aves; order Passeriformes; family Pycnonotidae; genus Nicator; species Nicator chloris. The sequence goes on from WAAE01020625.1 coordinate 94,692, forward strand.
AGGGTTTGCTGCAGATTGACTTTTTACCGCTGTTATCAGGCACAAATGTGTTCCTCCGAGGAAATGGTTAGCATTGTTTTGACTAAATTCATCAGATAGTTAATGGTGTTATTTGAGAATCGACTTACCTTTGGCCATTACCTAAGGCTTTTCTTCTTATTATTAATTTGCTGTTTTATCAGGCATACAAAATAAACCCCTTGATTTCCTTCTCGAGATGCCTGTAAGTGAAGCAATAGAGCTGTTAAAGTAATAGGGCTGTGCTTTAAACTAAAAGCCTGTCATTAAGCACTGGAACAATAAAAATGAATGGTGGCTCCTAGACTTCCCTTCCCTTTCTAGAAACTCTCAGGCTCTTGGCGGCTCGGATGAAAAGCTGAAAAATCTGAGCAGGCTCTGCTCCTCCACTTCGGAGCAGTGGCACTCAGAGCCTGATAGAAACCAACCCCCAAAATCACCCAGAGAAATATAAGGGAATTCATCAAATCCATTCATTTGTGCCTTGACTTGTTGGAAAAAAAATGTGGCAAGACACCCCTTGAAATGTTTTTTGCTGGTAATGACTCTGTGAGCAGGGAGTTTTCTCCCATGCAAACGATTCCTGAACAATGTGCTGTACCAGCACACACACACACACACACAAAGCTTTAATAAGAGGGATACCATTTATAGGCATCGACACAGTGCCAAACTGGTGATGCCATTCCACAGGAATCTAAATAAAGAATGATTTTGTGAGTGGAAATGATAAAGTTGTCAAAATGCAGACACTTGGCACACCCCTTTCCCTGCCATACCATAATTACACAGCTAGGAAGTAAATGCTGGTCCTTTCACGCTTATGAGTCCTTTATGTAGCTGGTGTAATGTATTGATTTCTAAAAAATGCTTCAGTATTAGGCAACATGTTCTGTGTTGACATGGATCAGATGCTAAAGTAGTACATCCAGGCAATATTTTTAAATAAATGCAGCTAAGAAGACGAACTGGCATAATGTGGGGAACACAAATATGTTCATTTATTTGCGCTGTGTCTGATTGAGCGGTCGATGCCGGCGCAGCGACAGCTCTGGGCTGAAGGACCTCCAGAGCACAGGGATTGGGAGCAATCTCCTCCGCCATGGGAAACAGATCCCTCCTTCCCTGGTTCCCATTTATAAACTGCAAACCCTGATCTCTAAAGATCTTGAAATTATCCCTTCCCTTCACCAGAATTACCGGTGCACAGCAAGAGGAAGCCAGCAGCATTTCTGTGCTGTTGAGCTCTTTCTTGCTACTCAACCCTCTTTTTTTCTTTTTTTTTCTTCTTTTGCCTACGACCATCTCATTTGCATGAGGATGACATTTGTTGCTCCAGTAATTTCATCTGATAATGGCCAGCTTGCAAAGCGGATCTGAAAACATATTCCTTAATTATGTGTTGCCAAGCAACGAGAGGGTTTGGCCATAATCACAGAAAGATTATCTTCTCATTGAAGGCCCTGAAAGGTTTAGCTGAAGTAGGACCTGTAAAATTGTCTTCCTTTTTATTTATTTCCCCTTTTTCCTTTCCAAATAGCCTGAGAGGTTTTCTTCCTGTTAAACTATATTTTAAAAGTGGAAGCCAAGGTAAGCCACATGGCACATGGAAGGATTAAAAATGGGAAAGTGTGTGGTGGTTTGTAGATGTTTGAGCTGTGTTGAGCTGGAGTGTTCACACTTAGCCACGAGGGGATAAGCTGAGGTTAGAAATATGTTAAAATGTTTTAAAGCTTTGAGTTGATGGCAGAAACTTGACTAAATCCAGGAAAATGGTATTTGCCAGCCAGGAAGAGCCAGGATGCGTTTTCAGGAGCGATGAGCCTTCTCTTGGGTGTAGCTTTGGCTGTGGATATTCAAATCACAAGGTAAAAGCAAATTCAGTATTAAACTCTGTCTCCAAATGGCTGAAAATATTTTCTGTCAGTGTAGGTTAATGTCTTCCCAGTCAGCAGAGGGTTATAAAGTGCATGTTATGCCCCAGTCATGTTTTGAAGCTTGGTATATGGATAAGACCTTAAAACAGATCATTTTGGGCTTTTTTAAAGTCTTGTTGAACTATGCATTGTAGTCTTTCTACAGTGAGTTTTCTAAATAGCCCATTTGTCATTTTGTGCTGTTTGACACTCTGAGTGCATTTTGCACAGCTGCTGTTCACTTTGGAGTTTGGACAGAGGGCTTGCAGGAGGAAGGTGTCTTCTCCTGCCTGGTATTCCTGATGGTAAGGGAGGATCCTGGGCAGGGAGACAGGCACGTGCCACATGTTAATGGACCTCTTGCTTTAGCATGGTCAGATAAAGGAAAAGGAGCAATGAGATGTAGTGCTGCAAGTGCTTTGCTTTTGTTAAAATAATTAGTAATAGGTTAGGTAAATTGCCTTTCCTGGGAGTTGCAGGGTTGTAGGAAGAGAAGGTGGTGAATGAGCACCTTAAACCCTCTGCTGTGGTGGTAGAGTGACGTCTCTAGAGATGAGCCGGCTTCCTGTGCCAGGAGCTCCCCTGCCACAGCTCTGGCAAAGCTGCTGCTCTCCATGTCATTGAGACCTTGTCAGGAATAGCTGACAGGAATGCTCCTGCAGCCTCGCCATCCACAGGATCCCCAGTACTGAGCACACCAAGTCAACTCCGTGGCGAGCAGGAAGAAAGCCCTGCAAGGTCTGAGTGACAAACGTGTCAATAGGAGGGCTGAGCCAGAGAGGGATTGTGGCCAGCCCAGTGCTGAGCTTGGAGGGAGTGCAGGGAAATAAACAGTCCAGGTCAGCAAAGCTGGCGAGGGCAAACAGTATCTCACAGTCACTGATCACATTGCTGCAGCTCCGCCTCCAAATTTTGCTACTTCAGTTTATGATGTATTTTTATTAGATTACTTAATTTCCTTTTTTTTTTTTTTTAACCTAATGTTTCAGTAGTAAGGCAGTTGGCAGATGAGAAGTCTTGCATTTTTGGACTTCTCCCAAACAGGGACTGGTCCAGATTTCTGTTTCTGATGCTGGACTTACGGAGCTTAAATGAGAAGTGGTGGTTCATTGCAAATATGTGTCTTGGGTGGTTTCTCAAGCCCTTGCTTACACATGAAGATATGAAAGTGAATTATCACAAAATGGAAGATGCTTCCCCACAGGGATGACAAGCAGGGCTGCCCTGTGAAGTCAGGTGGGTATCATCAGGAAGCAAGAGAAAAATTACTTGGCTGTAAGATTTGGTTGAAAGCCTGACCTTTTGCTGAGCAGGGAAAGCCAGGCTGAGGGCAGCTGCCCTCCTTGGACAAGTTGTTCTTTCCAGTGTCAAGGGGACTCATCCTCTCTTTTATCAGCTTAGAGCCCGTCTAGAAATGCATTTCGCTGTGATTAGCTCAGCTCTGTTTGTGCTCTTTAACACCTCGTTGTGATGCCTTTTATTGGTATTTCCCCCTTTGACAGGTAAAAACTGTGTTAACCAAACATAGCTGCGGGGTGAAACTCTGCACAAGGGCAACTCCCAAAGAGGAAAGGGCATAGGCAGGAGCAAGAGCCTTGATGGTTGTTAAAGGATGGTTAAAAGAGCCCATCAAAGATGGTTAAAAGAGTGACATTTGCCCACTCTTGTAAGCTATCAATTCTTTTAACCCAATTAATTTAAGCTAAATTGCCACAGCCTTCTATGGGCAAAGTTTAGCAGGATATTTCCTACACGGTATAAATTTCCTGAGCATTTGCTGATGTTGATTTATTCTTTGCCCAGTACAGTGGACAGCTCAGAAATCGACTTCAGGTTTTCTTGCGTGTATTTTCTGTACGAGCCTCAGCATGGAATCACAGTGTGCCCATGTAAGGCTGCTCAATTAACAATCCGGACTGAAACAGCACCAAGGGAAGCTCCATGCACTGAATAAATCTGATTTAATTTGCACATTGACCTGACAGACCATAGCATGTCCTTGGAGCCATTCCCAGCGAGAGTTAGTCCAGGTGAACTCTGCACTGCACTCACTAACAAAAACATGGAGTAATGTTTTTAACTGAGATCGTAACTTCATACAAAAACACAGGTTGAAATAGGCAGATGGGTCTTTCTCACGTCTGCTGTCCCAATGGTCTCAGCATCCAGACACCAATATGCAAAATGATAAGGGAAGTAGCTGGAAAACTCACGGTGAGTTTGTGAAAGCTTTTGAAAGGCTCAGAAGGACCCTCACCAACCTCTACTGAGCACATGAGTGTGTGGATCTTAGAACTGAAGGGACCCCAACTGCCCACCCTAGCAGGGGGAATGGTTAAAGAACAGAATGTGCAAGAGATGTGCTGTTGATTATCTTGATGTAACACTGACTATCTTGGCCAATCTGCACGTACAGTTCATCGGTGGCAGAGAAGATGCTTTTAAAACACTTCTTTAAAGGCTGAAATCTGCTTTTTATAATGGTTTTATCAAAAGCAATATAAAGTGTCAAACTCATTCCAGTTGCAATTCATTGACTTTAGTGCCATGGCAATAAAACTGAATTTGGCCTGTCAAAGGAGAATGTGTTGTCAGATGCACAAGTGTTGTCATCTTCAATTTACACTTTTCTTTCACCCCGTGTCTCTGGTTCTCCAGCATTGTTAGGACTTTCATATATCCAGATCATTCCCTGACTATATTTGCTGACATTTTTTTAGCTTTCTCATAAGTAGTTTCCATAGCTACAAACTTCGTGTTCACAGAGGAGGAAAAAAATTTTAAAGGTTTCTTCTTATTATTGTATTAAACATTTTTTATATTTCTTCTCCTTGTCATTCTCATGTCATCACACTGCAGCCCAGTTTAATGAAAATGCTGCACAACTGAATTGCCTGTTATTTTTAAAAGTGAAGTAGGTGCTGAGCTGAATCCTTGAAAAGCAGAAGACCAACATCATTAAGCCACTGATGTAGAATAAATGTAGCAGACACAGGACTGGTATTAGTGAGGTTTGTAGATGGCAACTGGCAGGCGAGCTTTTGACTTTTACACCTAAATAAAACCTGACATTAACAGCATCCTGCTGGCTTTTGGTAAAGAAAGCTAATTTTTAATGTCTTTTGTCTGCTGTTGGTAGTGTTTTGTTTAAGATGAAGTGTTACTTCTGGGATTGCAATTCACATGCGTTGTGTTTCCAATATTTAGTTCTGCCCCACCAGTGGGGAGGTGCTGGAGCAGCCGTGCCCTACACAGGGCAGCCCTGGGGAAGGGTTTGGGCAGAGGTGTTGGGCAGTGGTGCTGGAGCAGCCGTGCCCTGGGGAAGGGTTTGGGCAGAGATGTTGGGCAGTGATGCTGGAGCAGCCGTGCCCTGGGGAAGGGTTTGGGCAGTGGTGCTGGAGCAGCCGTGCCCTGGGCAAGGGTTTGGGCAGTGATGCTGAGCAGCCGTGCCCTGGGGAGGGGTTTGGGCAGAGGTGTTGGGCAGTGATGCTGGAGCAGCCGTGCCCTGGGGAAGGGTTTGGGCAGAGGTGTTGGGCAGTGATGCTGGAGCAGCTTTTTTCAGGCAAAGGGGAGGCTCTGAGTGCCCAGGGCGGGGTGTTGCCTTCTGCACCCTCAATCCAATTAGCTGCTCCAGAGCAGATGGAGCAGATTAGTGCCCAGCTCTCCTTCCTCCACCCTCTCCCCCAGTGCAGGGGGTGTCCGGCCAACAATCGGCTTAACCGTGGGTCCCATGGCACAGCGTGGCACAGCCCCTGCCCTGCCCCTCAGCAGGGAAACCTCTCAGCTCTGGGGCTGCTGCCTCTCATCCTCCAGCCTGCTGGCTCTTTGGTAGTTTGGAAGCCCTTGACCTAAACTTGCTTGCCAGGCATAAATTCCATTTTTTCATTTACAAAGAGTGTCTGCAGCATGGCCACCAGATGTGTGAGCTGTGCTCCCCATCGGAACAGCCGCTCCAGCAGCGGGGTCGGGGGTGGGGGATTGTGGTCCTTTCCCACCTGCAGCATTCCCTCTCGGAATCTCAGCCAAAAAATATTGTGTGGCCAAGGGAGATTGTGGCCTCTTGCCTCATCTTTTAAATGAAAGCAGTGTCAGGGAAGGAGAGGCTGGGGGAAGTGGCACCACGGGACTGTTCCTGCAGTTCCCAAAAGCAACACAGTCCCTGGAAAAAGGGTGGTTTAGGCTCTGTAATCTGAGACATGAGCAGGTGGTCACAATAACAAGAAAACCAGCAGGGCTTATCTGCTGGTGGAGATCCTTGGTAAATACTGGTATGAACAGCCAAGATGGCATTCTCATGTTTTATTTATGTATGCAGATATGTATAGACGTGAAAATGGGGAGAAAAAAATCTCAAAAATATAATCAGTGTCTCAGTCATTATCCATTTGGATCAGTGCTTCTGCAGTCTTCATCGTTTGCCAGAAGTGTCTTGTTTTGGTTATCGAGCAATTTATTATTTCCTAGCTTGGCGAGCAAACGAGGAGACGGGACTTTGTTTAGACAGCAAACACAGTGATAAGAAATAATTTAGGATATACTTTCCATGAAAAAAGGCAGAAAAAGAGGATCAGAACTGAGGTGTCGTGGAAACATTTGGCATGTATTTTCCAGATGTGAAGGTGGTATCTCCAGGTGGGTTCCCTCCATCCAGGGAGCATCAGGAGATGTAGGGTGGTGGGATGCAGGAACTTGGCAATGCCCACCTCCCCTCCCCTTCTTAACCTTAACACGTTTCCTGACACTTGTGCTAAACACTGCAAATCCCTGAGCTGCCTCCTACACATTCCCTTACTGACCCTATAGATTATCAGCCTTTTCTTAGGATGGCCCAGTCTCTTACTGAAGTCTCTCGCCGTTACCTGCAAAATGAAAAAAAAAAACCAGGAATGGAGATGTCACACACATTTGTTGTGTTCTCTGCTGTCTTCTGAGTGTTTTGTTAGAAAGGTTTGAATATTGAAAAAGTACAGTAGTTCATGCAAGTGCATATATTTTGTTTTGTTGATGCAAGGAATCTTGATTAATATGATGAAGGATAAAAGGGATTCAGTGTGGACAGCAGAGAGCTTGTCAGAATCTAGACCATCCTGCTGGGAAACTCAAATAATCAGGAATGCTTAAATGTCCCTTTAGTTATCCCACCTGACCAGCAATTCCTGTAATCTCTGTTACCGAGCTTTCCCCATCTTTGAATTCTTCCTTGTGTTGAGTAGACCTGCATAAAAGTGGGATCTGTTATCTTACCAGCTGAAACATTTGGCTTAAGAGCCTTAAATTTCCATTTCGTTCTTGTCTGCAGCAAATGTGGTCTTGTTTCATCTGCAGTCAGGGCTAAAAGGTCCCCAAACCAGGATTACTAATAACTAATAACATCAGGGCAGTGCCAAAGAACCTGTCATGCTCTGCAGTGGAAGTTTTCCCCTTGGGACTCATTTTTATTCAGCAGGGAAGGTGTTCTCTGTATTTGCTGTTCACCCTAGAAGCCCAGGCTCCCTTGGAGCAGTGTGGCATCTCCCATACCGTGGTCTGGCCAGAGGGAGAGCCAGGGATCATCTCCCTGCTGTGAGATAAGCAAGATACAGAGGTACATCCCATGGACCAGCAGCCCCACGCTCTGGCTCATCAGCTCTTCTTCATTCCAGTTTTCTGTTTCTGAAGCTGGCATGAAAAACGCCAATGAAGTGGTTATTTATAATTTTTGTAGAATATCTTTCTGGAGGAGCAGTTTCCAAAGTAGGGCAGTGAGTCAAGTTCACTTGAAAAAATGGTGATTTTGTCATTGATTTCAATAGGAGAAGGATTTTTACTCTCTCCTGCAAAAGGGATCAGCTCTACATCACTTGACTTTTATTGCATTTCTTAAAATTAGATCTACAAACCCAGTGGTTTCTTAAGCAGGAGAAGCTGTACATTTCATGCATTGGAAGCCTGTGCATTATTAAAAATAATGGGACAGATTTGTCAAATGGATAATGAGTAGGTTTCTTTCTCTGTTTTTCAGTGTTTTAATGAGTGCAGGAAATGTTTGCTATTTATTTGCTTTCAGGTTTTACCAAGGAGCTCTGGAGATAATTGTCAAATTTCCAAGTGTGTATCAATATTTCATGAAGCTCTGTTTTCCCTTTGTACATTCACAAGTTGGGTCATTAGCACTGGGACTGATACTAACAGGCTGAAGCAAGGCATGAAAAGGAATTCCACCAAACCCCTGCAAGTTTGGGAATTTCAGAAACAAAATTCTAGTCAGGTCTTCTGGGTAAAATAAATATCAGTGGTGTTGCATGGTTTCAAATGTTAAATCTGTCAGAGAATTTCGTGTTTGATCTTGGTTTCTGTGGTTTGTGGACCTGATCCAGAGAACACCAAGGCTTTGTGTGTGTGTTCTGTGTGTTTGGCCTCACGCCCAGCACTTACCACAAACTGGGGTGTACCTTACAGAGATAGGATATCCATCCACGTCATCCTTGGGAAAAAAGCAAATTCCACCTTTCCTACTACCAGCAGATTAAATTGTGTTGAATTATTAAAGCTCAAATTGCTTTTAGATGTGGTAGCAGTCATCACTGATGCTATTTGGTTTGCTGTTGGCTATTCAGTTTTGGGTTATTTTTGCATGGTCTTTGAGGTGCAGAACTGGCTGTGTGTTAACAACTATTGTTCTGCTTTGGACATTTACCGTTTAAAGAGGGTTTGAATGTTGAATGTTTCCTTTTTCTTAATTTCTGACATTTTTATATAAAACCATCATTTCCCTGTTCTCATTCTGATTAGACGACTTAACCCAATTTTGGTTTGCTCAGCCTAAAACTCTGGTGTCAGGCTGGCTTTTGCTTCTATTCATGATCTAAGCCAACTAGCTCAGTGCAATGCTCTCAAGAAAAAAACAACTCAGGAAATGAAAATTATTCACAGATACAGACCCACTGTGCTTTGCTGTAGAGAGGGTGCAAAATTAATTGATAAATTACTGTGGCTTTTTGACCATTCTCAATGGGTGCCATAAGTGCTTCACCAGGCACAGCTGAGTGGTAGCTGGGAGAGAGCAAAAAGTGAGACTTTAAACTGGATTGAACTACACAAAGTGTGGAGCGTTCATGTGGAAATGAGAAAGTGTGCAGAGAGCTGAAAGGTGGAGGGAAGGAGTGTCCAGGGCTTCTGAAACAGAAAAGCTCTTCAGAGTTAGAAATGATTGAAGCAGAAAGGAACCAGTGGTGCTTCCCTGGAGAGGGAGGGATGGAGTTCTGTGGGAAGGGCAGAGCTGGCTGTTTGACAGAGGGGTTTGAAGATCCTTGGAACTAGCAGATATCAGAATTGGCCTGTCTATCAGTATTTGGGGATCATTTTGGGATTTGTGACACTATGGGCTACAGTAAAGCAAAGAAGGTCACTTGTGAACACAAACAGCAGTGTTAATCATGGTAGCAATTCAGGAGGAGAAAGAGAAATGGCAATCATGTAATATTGACACAACAGGAGTGTGTGGAGATAATGAATTTGGTCACAGCTCGATATGACAAAGTTCCAGACTGTAAACAGAAATATTTGTCAGAGGGGAGACAGTGCTCAGGGTGAAAAACTGGTGCTTTGCTAGGTAAAAATCCCCTGGTAAAGGATTTGCAGCTGTGGGGGGTTTGTTAGAGAAATCCAGAGCAGATCCATTTGACTGCCTTGTCCTTCTAGGAGGAAGTTTGGAAAGTTGGTGGTAAATACGTCTTGTAACTTGTGCTTAGCTCTGAAACTGAGCTTTTCTCTGAGCAGGACTCAAGAGGACAAGAGTTCACAATGCAATTCCCACCCAGCTTTTGGTGGTTTTTTGGTTTGGTCATTGATCGCCTGTGCCAGGTGCTGAGATTCCTCTGTGATGCTGCCTGGGAGAACCTGGCCTTCCTCTGGACAGTTTCCTGGAAAATCTCTAATTTCCTTTACTTCCACTCTGGGAAGTTATTGGGCACACTGACTTAATATGTGTCTTACCTGTTTGTTTAATCTGTTCATAAGGCACTTCGAGCCCCACTTTGAAGAAGCACATACTGAGGGATGTGGAAAGCCTGGGCTGCACACATTGCTGAGAGTAGGCAGGGCTGGAAACTGCCCCACGGAGTCAAGGGGAGCAGCTTTCCTCCAGCACAAACACATCTGGAGAAGTGGGAGAGGAAGGAAAAAGGTAGGAGAGCAGAAGAAAGAGGAAAATACTGGAATCAGCAACAGTAATCCAACCAAAATACTGCAGCGGGACAGAGGGTGCCCTAAAGGTAGCCAGTTCCTAGGAAAGTGCTCCATGCTTGGGAAGACTGGTGCTGGTAACAGTCACAAAATGTTTGTGTTCCAAGCTTTTTTGTACACTTCCCCTCTCAAGCTGGCATGCTTGCACACTTTGTTTGTTTGCCTCCAGCTCCTACCCTTCGTGGAGTTAGAAATACTCCAACACAAGTCCATCCAAATACAGCAGTGCCGTGCTTGGTAAGTGGGTCATGAGCCCTTGGGGTCTGAGCAAAGATTTTCAATCAGAATTTGGCAAAAGAGCAAGTTAAAAATCTTTTCAAAAACCTCTCGATTCCAAGATTTCGCTTTAAGATTAATTTTCTTGTAAACAGTGTGTGACCTGTGCTTTGATGCTTTGCATTAAGCCACATGGAGCTCCTGGGTGTCAGTGTAAGGCAGTTTTGGAGATCTCCTGGAGTGATACCCATATTCTGTCAAGTTTGGGATGATTCTTTTTCATCTCCTGCCTGGAATTGCATTGCGAGGGTGTCCTGAGGTTTCTTTTTGGAACCGCTCTCGGAAAACTCAACCTTACTGCTGCCATTGCCCTATGGTCACCTGCCTGCAGCCCACAGCTGTGCTTCTCAGCCTCCCTCACGTCTGACACTCATGTTTTGTTTCATTCTGTGGCTGATTAGAAGCAGGAAAACCCAAACCCCCCATGCTCAGTTGGACAGGGGGGCTCCCATCACCCCGAGGAGTGTGCGCAGCCCTGGGAGGCCACAGCTTCACATTCAATTACAGTGAGAGCATCCCTGGAAGTGCACCCCTGGAAACAGTCCATGACCCCTGTTTCTCCTTGACCAGAGTCCTGTGCTGAGGAGAGGCATCAGCATGGTGGTTTCCTGCTGCAGGCAAGGAGTCTTTTCTTCTCCCTTTGCCTTCCCAGTCTCCCCACACGCTGCCTCTTCTCCGAGAGCACTGTTTTGGCACCGGGCTTTGGAATTTCCATTGAGGGATGTTCAGTTGTCTCAGCACAAGAGGTATCAGCTTCTTTCTGATCACAGGTGTCAGGTGCTGGTCAGATTGACAGATCCCATGTGCCCAACACAGGGAAGGGCTGCAGTTTCTTTACCTTTTCAGAAAACCCTGGAAAGGATTTTCTTCCCTTTTCTGTGCAGTCTTTCTGTGCCTGTGCTGGTTTGAGAGACATCCACGCTCTGAAATGTCTCTTCTTAGAGACTTTGTTGTCTTGGGATCTGGTCTGCTGTTTAAAAAAGCTACACAGCCTTCCTGGTTATTTTTTTCCATCACCAAGCAGGGCAGAGGCTGAGAAGACCACCCACCACTGCTGCTGTGCTGACAGGGATTCTCAGATGCTGCTGAGGATGGGCTGACTGATGCTCTCAGAACGTGCCAGTCCTCTCGTGGACCTTGCTGGGTGGTTGCAGCCCATCCTGTGAAATGCAGAGCCATAGTGGGGATGTCCAGGGGATAGAGTGACAGCTTGTCACAACTAGGCAGCAGTTCTGTATTTGACATCTTGAGGTCAAAAACTGTCAGTTCCTTTTTTTTTACGGTGTCTTAAATTGCCTGGAGAGTGTTTTGAGCCTTGTCAAAATGTATTAATTAAGGCCAAGTCGTATTCACAAGCCTGTGCTGCTCTGATTCAGCAGCAAGACTGTGCTTGATTTTCAGCCTAATAATTACAAATGGTTTTGGAGGATCTGGGGGGCTGATAGAGCCTGTTTGTGTTTCCTCCAGAGCTACATGTGCTACAGTTTTTACTTGCTCTTTGCCTTGGCAGTCTGTAGCATTGTTTTCCTCCTCCTTAGGAACACAGCCAGTTTTTTAATTAAGGAAATCACTCTGCAGCCATTGTGGCTGTTCATTTGAGTTCTTTGTCCATACCAAAGTTTCCAGCTCCCCAAAAGATTTGAAGTCACTCCTTACTACAGCTGGAGGAGAACAGAAGTTTTGGCTCAGGGCAGGCTCTTCCTCTAACTCTGTTAAGAACCAGGCATCAAGCACCTCTGTGGGCAACACATTCACTTCATAAGAGCTTCAAATCCACCTCTGGCTATGACAAATACTGCTGAGGTTATTTTTCTATTGGATTCATATATTTAAAAAAAAATAGTTGTGAGAAATAAATATCACTTTGTGCTGGGCTTTACTGCTTACTGGGCTTTGAGCCTAAAAGGATTTAAAAGTCATCATGTTCTAAGGGAAAGTTGTAGCGAGAAAGAGGATGTGGAGGGTTGCTCCAGCCAGCTGCTGTGATTTGGGAAAAGGCTTGTCCTGACCCATGGAAAGGAGACTGGGACTGAGACAGGGAGGCAGCCAGGGCTGACACAGCTACGCCCAGTGGGATTAGGACCAAATTAGAAACTCAGTTTGCAGGGGTTTATCATTTCCTTTATATTGTGACATTAATAAATGGAAATCTTTATCTTCTAGTTGTTATCCTCCCTTGCATCTTTTGTTAATGAGCACTGTCCCCAGTTCAGGCTGCACTGATAACTGGATGGAGAGCATGGAGACATTCATGTGCACACGTTCATGTGTGTTCTTGTGCCGTGCAAAAGTACCTGGGGGTGTGAGGAAAGGATATGGGCACTTCTCAGCATCTGTGCCAGCTCCTCCTGTCAGCCTGGAGAGGGACAAGAGTCCTGGAGACAATGCCATGTTAATGCAGCACAGTTCAGTGCTTTTGGTATTTCACAGTGCAGCACAATAACTTCTTTTCTCATTTTCTTTCTGAAGTGCATCAAATTCAGAACATATGCACTGTGTCAGGGCTGCTCTTGCCAGCCAGCCCAGAGAAAATGCTCAGATGAGGCCTGGTTGGTCACCCAGAGGGAACTGTTGAACTGAAAGATGGTGGGTTTACATTAAATATTGGGGAGAAGTTTGTTACTGTGAGGATGCTGAGGAAGCTGTGGTTGCTCCATCCCTGGAGTGTTCAAAGCCAGGCTGGACAGGGCTTGGAGCAATGTGGTATAGGGGAAGGTGGCCCTCAGGGTGTTGGAACTGGATGAGCAATAAAGTCCCTTCCAGTCCAAGCCATTTTGTGATTCTGTGGCTCCTGCACAAATTGGCTTCACAGTGGAGGCCACGGTGGCCTGGTGCTCAGCTGGGGTTGGGCTCTCCATCCCAGTCGATGTGCTTTCCATCCTAGATAGGTCCCATATGGAAGGGAGCTCTCTACTAGCCAAAATAAAGACACTCAGCAATCTGCCAGAGCAAATTAAAGCATGTAGTCTGTTACAGGCAGAAAGAAATACAATTTGGGGTGGAGGATACAAAATACATTTGCAAGGCATCTGAGCCTGATGCTAAGGCTTTCTTTTTCTCAATGCTGTTGTTGCCAACAGCTTCTCTTGTGCTCAGACCAAAACCATCTAGGGTGGAACATTTGCTCCCTACTTTCTAGCAAGCCTGGGCTCAGGACTGAAGAATGGATTCTTTTAGTGGCCACAGCTGGTTTGAATGATCCCCACACTGAACCCATTGACTCCAGGCACTCCTCGTGAATCACAAGGAAGCAGCAACTGGGATTTTGTTTTTTGTGCCCGACGGGCAGAAACAGCGGAGCAGTCACAAGTCGATTGCTCGAACCCAGGCACATGCCAGGGATGTCCCCTGCACACTCCTCATGCTGGCAGCAGGCAGCGTTCCCCAGCTCACTCTGAAGTCAGGAGGCAGAGGAGGGTGAGATGTGTTGCTGGCTGAGTGTCTGTGCTGCATCCTCACCCACACCTCCTGCAGGGCCCCCAGAGAGGACAGCGTGGCTGCACTTGGTGCAGATCCATCTTGTTCATTAGATGAGAGCTGGAAGAGGAGTTCTTCAAGGATTGTGACCCTTGCATTACACACAAAACAAAACAAAAAAGTCGTTAAGACCTTCAGTGTCTGTTGGCAAGACTTCTCTCAAGGTCTGCTTCTTCTGAGGAGCAACAAAAGAGCTTGGTTTGGTAAACCCAGCGAATCATTTCCACACCTGTGATAAGTCTATGTCTCTTTTTCTAGGGGATCTCTCTGTTGGAATTTAAGCTGAAGGAAAGTCACTTTAGATTAGATATTGGAAAGAAATTCCTTCCTGTTAGGGTGGGCAGGCCCTGGCACAGGGTGCCCAGAGAAGCTGTGGTTGCCTCTGGATCCCTGGAAGTGTCCAAGGCCAGGCTGGACAGGGCACCCTGGGACAGTGGAAGGTGTCCATGGCAGGGGGTAGAATGGGATGGGCTTTAAGGTCCCTTCCAACCCAAACCATTCTAGAATCCTGATTTTATGCTGAGAATGACTTCCAGTAAATTTCTGCAGAAGAATCACCTTCCTTTTTCTTTCCAAAGGATGAGGGCTTCAGGGAGACAAATTTTATCTGCTTGCAGAGAGAGAACAGCAAGTCAAGGAAGGTGACTCATGTTGGGCTGAGAATCAGGGAGAGATTTGGGGAAACTTGCTAAAAGTAATGCCACCGAATAGAAAGGGGTTTAATGGTTAAAAATTATAAATTAAAAAGCCACCTCTGTGTTCTTAAGTATTCTTGGGAAAGTCAGCTGGCCATGTGCTCTGGGTTTTTTTTCACAATATTGGATTTTTCTTTGTATTACCAAAGGTATTAATTAAAGGAACAGATTACACTGAATGCTGTGTAATTATCTCTTGGGTATTTGTGGAATGAACGATGAAAACTGTGTGAAACTGTAAAATGCTCATTTAGCTGGGTGTCTTGATGAGCACCATGTCTTACTTCCCCTCTTTGCCTCGTTGCCTGAACCTGTTGATTACAGCCAGCAGGGTGGTTTTGTGTCAGTGGCAGTTCTTGGGGGGGCTTTGGGACCCCTCAGACAGAGGGACAGTGTGGGATTGTTGTTGCTGCAGGAGCCTCTTTTTCAAGATCACAGGGAGTTTTCTCAACACACTCAGTTTGATTGGTTTGTTTTGTAATCTGTATGATCTAATCAAGTGTATAAACACGTAGACAGGGGTGGGATGCATCAGCATCCTTCCTTGGCAACTGCCTTCTCCTGCAAGGCAGGAAATTTTGTCAACTTTCTGAAATTTCAGTGCAAGACCCCTTTCCCTCCCTTTCCCAATCTTATTCCCAACAAAGAAAATAAACCTGATCAGTTCATTTTGCCATATCTCACTTTGGTGGGTTCATGGCACAGTTTTAAGACTAAATAAATTAATTGAGACCCATACAGCTTATAACTACAGCTCTTGGGTTGATAGGTGATGGGTTTTATTGAACCAATAAAATATAGAAAATGGTTAGAGGAAAAGAGCTTACTGCAGTGATATTGTTCAATGTGATTTACAGTTTTATAACTGTAGGCAAATGTGAAATATTTTTCACTATCTTGGGCATACATTATTAGATAAACCTATATCCTGTGCTTACCTACATCAGCACTGTGATAGTGAAGAGCCATAAAAATGAAGAGATTTTCAGCCCATTAGAGTTAACGTGGTTTCAAGAGCAGTCAGTTTCTCTACAGTTTGGATTTTATTTGTCTCTCAGTGTGCTGAGGATGCCTGCAGGAAATGCCTCCCAGCAGCTGTGGGAGCTGCACTGTAGCAATCCTTGGCATGCACAAGAAAATAAGACACCTTAAATATGAAGCTTGTTGGCGAAAACACCAGCTCATGAAAAACAGAGAAAAAATACAGATCTGTGCAGGAATTCTTTGTTGAGCATCTGTGCAAGAATTCTTTGTCTCCTTTAGCTCTTGTTACATTGCTGAGGTTACCCCCATGAGAAAAGCCATGGGGGCAAGGACAGGGCTGCTTCAGGAGGTCCTTAAAGCTGTGGGCAGAGGAGTGTGGTGCCCTTTGAGGGCTCCTGGGCCACAGCCTGGAGCTGGGACCAGCTGGGGCTGCAGCACCCCAGCCCCTTCCCAAGGGAGTGGGAGGGCGGGAGACACCCCTGGAGCTCCAAGGTGCTGGTCAGACCCAAGTCTTGGGGGAGAGGTGGGTGTTGAATAGCACAGGAATAGCTCATCATTCTTGGAATTGAAAAATGAGAATGTGCCAGTGTGTTATCTGGATTAATGAAGATGAAATGTGCTGTATAAATACATCAGGAGCGTGATTGTGCCGTTATCCCTTGGGCTACTCTGGCTCACAAGGAGAAAAGGTTGATCTGTGTTTGTAGATGATTTTGCTTGCTCTGCCAACGCTCATTTTTGTTTTAGTACAAAAAGCCAGGGAGCGTGTGTTTCTTTTGCTCAAAGATGGAGCAGATTAGCAAAGATTTTTCTAGATTATTCTCGTTTAAATAGCTCTGGTTTACAATAAATGTTTCAACTACAGTTACTTATTAGTGATACTATTTTGAACACTGATGATAACTTATGGAGGTTATAAGCTGTATTATTCAAGGAACTGTGCAATATTTGGACATTGAACATGGTTTTCCATAAACCAGAAGGCACTGGCATGCAGCTGACCGGGCTGAGGGCCCTCTTGCTGGGGGGGGAGAAGGGGAGATGAAGCAGCTTCAGGGTAGGATTTACAAAATGATGAGAGTTTAACCCTGCTATGACTCCTGCCCACCCTGGGCGCAGAGGAAACCCCCGTGTGCAAACCTTTGATGGGGTGACCATCACTTGTGCTGACACATGGAAGGTCACAGGGTGAAGGGGCACTTTGGTGTCACAACCTTGGTTACGGTTTTCAGTCAGCCTTGCCCGGTCCCCTGTTTTAATTTAAGATGTGAAATGTGTGGCTGGGGATTATCACTAATCCACAGAACGTTTTAGGGTCAGGGATAAGAAAAAATGTGAAGTATGTTCTCACCCATTCCTAGTGCATGCTGTGCATCCAGGCCCCAGGAACAGCCTGGCTGCTCCAGGAACAAACCCCTGGCTGGAGGGGTTTGCTTCAGCCTCCAAAGCTTTGAGAAGACTGAGAAGGTGAGGTGGGATGGCCAGAAGCACCTCAGCTTCCTCCCGGGTCCTTACTCAGAGCTTCTGTCCACTGTACTAAGAGCAATCACATCCCAAATGTCATTTGAGAATTTTTGGGAGAGTTTTGGCTGGTTCCAGCCCTGTTTGGGTCCACAGGCTCTTGTCCAGACCTGCAGTCCATGTTTTGCAGCCAGGCAGGAATGCTAGTGGCCAGGAAAAGGTTGATAAAGAGGGAAAGTAGAGAATGGGAAAGTTAATCATTGAACTTTTTGTTATCTTTATTCAGCTTGGAAAACTGAAGCCAGACAAGGTTTGCAGGGGGAGATAATGTCCTTTATTAGAGCAACTTGTATAGTTAGGAAAAAACCCCACATGCTTCTGGGACCACATGCTTTTCCTCAGATCGCCACAATCACGCATTGCATTAAAAATAAAATAAATTTAATTTTCAAAAGGTTCAGCTGGTATTTGAAAGAACTGAATTTAAAAGCAACTTACAAAAAAACCCCTCATATTTGGTTTAATTTGATTTGAACATTCCAAGATTTAATAGCCCTGAATTACAGAAGACTTTTTTTCTGGCTTGAAGTTTACTCATAGGAATGTGCCATCTGTGTACCAAAGTGCTGCCCAGGGCAGTGGTGGAGTCCCCATCCCTGGAGGGGTTTAAAGCCACATGGATGTGGCATTTGGGGACATGGGGCAGTGATGGCCTTGGCAGTGCTGGGGGATGGTTGGACTCGATGATTTTCCAGGTCTTTTCCAACCTAAATGACTCAATAATTCTATGAAGTTAAAATTTCTATATTTAGCCTCATTTTGTGCAAAATCTCCATACCTATTTCATTCCTGAAATAGCCACAAGGCCCTTTGCACCTTCAGGGGGCCCTCAGCACACAGGAGTTACTGGTGAGCAGCCAGTGAGGCTCTGCAGAGCTGCAAAGGCAGAAAGGTGAAGAAGGGTGAGTTTAATATACAGAGTTCGCTGCTCTGAGTACCACATTTTGTCCTCAGTCTAAAAAAAAAATTAAATTATAATATTCTAAGATGCGTGAGTTTGTAAATAATCAGTGTGTTGTTATTAATCAAGCCAATTTCTCTGTTCTAGGAGATAAGCCATTATTATTAATAACCTTTCCAGTGAAAGGTTTTGCGTGCTCACCCTGACCTCATGAAATCTCCAGCCTGCAATTCAGTTTTGTGTTGTTTCCTTTTTTCATTTTTGAGGGTTTTTTTTTTTAATTTTATTTTTGATAGCCTTCTACATCATCCAGCACACCAATTTAAAATTCCCTCAATCCAGCTTAGTCTCAGCTGTATTAATGCATGGCTCAAGGGCACAGATAGCTAAAAAAGGGCTGTATTGTGTGGCATCTCTAAAATCTTTTTTCTGAGAAGTTGGATAAAGAGATTGAGTTTTCTCGGGGTGGGCTTTGGGTTGGTTTTTTTCCCCAGCTGAGCAAGCAGCCTTGCAGGTGTCTCAGAGAGAAGATGTCAGGCCAGGAGATGCTGCTGGACTCTGTGTCACCCCATTCCTGTTAAACATTCCAGCAGAAAATGCTCCTCTGGGAAGCTGGCTGCAAGCACAGTGTGGGCTCCTTCATCATTGTCCTGATGTATCTCGGGAGACAGCTTTACAGCAATATTGAAAATAATCAGATATATTAGTTAGGGAACATGGGTTGGAGGAGGAGTGATTTTCTCTTCAATATTTTTTCCTAGGATATCACACACAGAGCTCTGTCTTCTTAATGCAATCCTGCTTGGGAAATCCTGCCTGAGGTGCAACCAGTGTTACTCAATATTAGTTAAACCAGAAAATATCGGAGTTTGTGGAATCATGGAGTGGTTTGGGTTGGAAGGGGCCTTTAAAGGTTGTTTAGTCCAATCCCCTGCCACGGGCAGGGACACCTTCAGCCAGGCCAGGTGGCTCTGAGCCCCACAAGGTGATCAGCCTCCCTTCTTCAACTGCTCCTTGAAGGATGCAAAGGGGAGCAGCTGGGGTTTGGTGGGCACTGCCAAGCCCGCAGCTTTGTTTGCTCTGTTTTTATGGTTCTGGGCTGCTTCAAGTGTCAACAGGTGTGTAAAGTGTGCCTGTTTGTTTTTTTAAAGTGCAACCATGATAAGATCCTGTGATAGACCCGTAAAGCTTTTGTTGTAAATCAACTTTCAGAGCAAGTAGGTTGTGGTTAAGTGCTTTTGAATGTTGGTATTTAGGGGTTTTTCCTCACTTCGTTATAATCCCGTGCTAGGGGGAAGTGAGGGTGTTTCTCTCAGGGAAATGAGTGGGATTTGCAGGCATTCAGCACCTCCCAGGACCTTCCAGGGTTATCCCGCTGCTCACACACTTCACCGTCCTTTCTGCACTTGGAGAAACTGGTCTCAAATTCCTCCGAGGGCGATGGGAGGGCACAGAGGAGCTGCGGGTGCAGACTGGGATGTGGAAAGAAATGAGAAAAAAGTGAAGCAAGAAACCAGGGCACGAAAAAGCAGGAGCAGCGTGAACACGGGAACGTGGCAATATTTGGCTTCCTGACGGTGCTGAGGGTTCCTTCCCTGGATCTTTGCCGTGGAAGAGGGGTGGGCACGGGGGAGAGGAGGAAGCTGCCGACGGTCGGGCTGCGATCGTCCCGCTGTGGGCTGAGCAGCTCGGGCTCCGGGAGGGGTGACCTTGCGGCGGGGTCGCCGAACAGACGGTTCCAGCTGGGCCTGTGCGCTTGGCCAGCGCCCAGGAGCTATTTTGGGAGGTCTTAGAAGGGACGAGGCCTTGGCAGGACCCGTGGGTTTGCAGTGAGCTCTCGCTTCTCCCTGCCGGGGCCAGCGGGCATCGCGCAGGCTGCGTGTGGAGGAGCCCCTGGCAGCACACACGGCGTGGCTCACAGGGCTCAGGGATAGCCCAGGGACAGCCCGGGTGCTCCTGGTGTGGCTCACGGGGCGACGGCCAGCCCGTGTGCTCCGGGTGTGCCTCACAGGGCTCAGGGATAGCCCAGGGACAGCCCGGGTGCTCCTGGTGTGGCTCACGGGGCGACGGCCAGCCCGTGTGCTCCGGGTGTGCCTCACAGGGCTCAGGGATAGCCCAGGGACAGCCCGGGTGCTCCTGGTGTGGCTCACGGGGCTCAGGGACAGCCCATGTGCTCCTGGTGTGCCTCACAGGGCTCAGGGACGTCCCATGTGCTCCTGGTGTGGCTCACGGGGCGAGGGGCAGCCCGTGTGCTCCTGGTGTGGCTCACGGGGGGAGGGACAGCCCAGGGACAGCCCGTGTGCTCCGGGTGTGCCTCACAGGGCTCACAGCCCATGTGTCCTGGCTGCCTGGCACAGCACTCACTGCTCGTGGCCTTTTAACCCTTTGAATGAGGGTGCTGGAGGTGTCCAGGTGGATTGGAAGGATTGGAGTCATCTCTTGCCCCGGGCCAGGGCTTTGGCTGCTCCCTGGCCCATCCTCAGGTGTGCAGGAGGAGCTGAGGCAGCTGCCAGCCATTCCTGGCACTTTGTGCTTGGCCAGAAATTGCTCTGAGGAGGCTCCTGAAGTCAAGCTGGGCTCTCACTGAAGGCTCCCACATGGCCCTGGTGGAAAAAGTGTGAGATAAAGCCTGGGCTGGATCCTTGGGGGGTTGTTGTCCCTTTTGGCTGTAAATGAGTGACTTGAGATCACAACAGCTAAAGGTGGACATGGAAATGAGAATTTACCTTCCAAATGGCTCTCCAGGCTCCCACCACAGCAAAGCAGTCCTGTCTCTTCAGAGACACAAACTCCTCCAAGGCTGTCTCAAGCCTCTTCTGGGATCTAAACCTCCAGCAGATCTCAGGAATGCCAGCAGCAAAGCAGAGATGCTCAGAGGAAGCCCTGTTGCTTAAAAGATCCAGAGCACTTTCTGTCCAACATAGTGGGAAGGGCTAATGTCAGTGGCTAACAGCAGCATTTCATTCCTACAGTTAGCTCCCAACGTGGCCTTTTCTTAGTTTTCCACTCAGAATCTCTCATTATCAATGTACAAGTTCCAAAGGTGCTGGTGGCACATGGACAGCTGATGGGATTGAATCCTTTCCACTTCCAAAACTGGATCCAAGTGCTTGCTTTAATGTACCTTTTTTTTTTTAATTTTAGGGAATTTCCAGTCTAAACCATAGGGCTGTCAGTGGTCTGTGTGTGTGCTAAAGCCAAGTTTGCACCCCTCAGTGCTGGTGTGTTGTGGACAGCCCTGCTGCTGGTCTAGTGGGGGTCTCAGGCAGCAGAATTCTAGGCTGTCCCCATGCCAGGGCTGTCACTGCAAGTCGACAGGCTCATCTTTAGCCTTGATTTCAATATCTCATATTCCAAAATGTCTTTACAGCCTCTGAATCCCTCGGGGCAATTTGAAGTTTGAGCAGCCTCCTGCCCAGATGGCCGATATCAGCAGCTTTCCCCTGGCAGCAGCATCCTTCTCCTTGGGTTTATTTATTTTATCTTTTCAATCAAAGAACTAAAAAACCAACCAAAAACCAAAACAATGAAAGCTGTCCGTTTCCTGGAGCAGCTCTTTTGTTTTTTACTGCTGCAGTTCGTTTCCATTTGGATGGAAGGGGAAAAGATAAATGGATAAAGAGGACAGGGAGGGACCCAAAGGAGAGCTGGCATGGGATGTTGTCCCTGGTGCATCATGTGGCTGGAATGTGTGGCTCAGAGGTGAGGGTCCCACCCATGAGAAATAAAGGATGTATCCTGCAGCTGAAGTGCAGCACGGGAGAGGGTGCTGGATAATACCAGGAAAGCTGCCCACTGAGCACCAGGAATACAATTTGTTCCCAGCACTGGGCTTAGTAGTGGAGCATACTCAAGGAGAATTTATTGGGAGTTTTTTTTTTGCTACCTTCTCAGTGGGTTTTTTTTGACATAAGCTGCAAAGCTCAGCCCTGGGCAGTGGGACAGTTTGAGGGTCTGTATGGTGTCTGAATCATAACCACCAAACAAACCCTAGCTGAGCTTTTCTTCCTCTTTCCCCATCCCTCTCTTAAAAAAATAAAAAAAACCACCACCCAAAAAAAACCCCAACTAACAAAGGAATCTGAGCTGCTCTGAGCAAGCAGTTTCTCTCCCAGGTGCTTCTTTTAGCTTTCTTGGTGCATCCCTCCCTCACCACCCCATATGGCCTCTCCCATCTGCTCTGCCTCTCCCGTGCCCTGGCAGCTCCCACTGCCTCCCTGGTTTTGCCATCCCATCCATCCATGCCCTGCTCTGCACTCCCCCTCCTCAGGGTCCCTGCATGGCCCTTGGGCCAGCACAGCCCTTGGGCACCCCTGTCTCCCATCACTTTGTGTGCCCATGAGCAGTTTCATGTTAGACCTTGTTTATCTCTTCTTGAAGTCACTCCTCGGTGTTTGGTGTTCACAGACACGGATTGACCAACCTGGCAAACGGGGAATAACCCAAACACCCACATTTTGATATATAGCAGAGGCCATGCATTACACTTCCATTACTCTTTTACTGCATTAACAGCAGCTGATGTCCTTGCAGCTGTATGTGCAGTGCTCCTGGGTGAGACTCAGTTCAGCCCAGAGATAATTCCAGAGTTTTGCAAAGCTTGTGTTCGGCTTTTGTGCCCCAGGGCTGCATCCTCATGGCATCAGCAGGGTATCCCAGAGCTTTAATGGGGAGACACCAAAGGAGGTGTTTATGGTGTGTGTACCTGCAGGAATTCAAACAAGAATAGGAAAATACCATGTGTATTTACATTTTAACTGAGCATTTCTCTGTGGCTGCCGTGTCTGTAGTTCAGCTGGGGACTATAACCACGGTGTTCGGATCAGCTAATAAGGATATTGTTTTATACGGGAACTTGCTATGAATTTTTAAAAACACTTTCTTCAAGGAAGCCCTGAAAAGTTATCTGGAAAGGGAACTGGCCAAAATCCAGCTTGTGTGCTGACTAGAGGAAACGTACTGGAGAGGTCAGGGCTTTGCACAGGCTCTTCCCAACAGCAGGTATGAGTTTTTCCCTTTCTAGCAGGGCAGGATTAATTAATTAATTAATGGGCCTCGTTGCCTCTTTGCCCATCTCTCTGGAGCTCAGAAGTTTCTCTGAAACACGATTTCCCTCACCAGAGGGGACTGCCTTGAACCTGTGGGTTTTTCCAGTGGGCTGGAAATTGCCTCCCCTTTTGCATCGTCCTCTTCCCCACAGCAGCCCTGGCTGTGAGCCTGGAGCTCCAGCATCAGTTCAAACACTTGGGTCTCCACTGAAGGAGAAGATTCTGCACTCTTTCCCTGGTAGGATCCTAGCAGCTTCAAAGATGCTTTGCTTTTAAAATACAAAACAATCCATGATTATTTATAAAATATGTATTTGATGTCACTTTTCTAAACATGCTCTGTGTTTGTGTGGCTTCTGTCTGCACAGTACCAAGTGCCTCCAGAGTATATGTAAGTTAGAAAAAACAGTAAATATCTGTTTGGGTTTTTTCCCCTTCTTTTTAAGATATAAGACTTGTGTCCTATTTCATTTTTGCATATGCATTCATTATGAGAAGCATTTTTTAGCAGGGAAAGTTGAGTGAAAGAAAGGTCATCACTGGTGAGTATGCTGTGGTGGAGGAGGTTGGTCCTCTGGGTCCTGCAGCATCACAGGGCTTTCCCAAAACATCCCCATCCTCACAGAACCACTCAGTGGCACCTTTGCCACTCACCTTTCTGCTTGCAGGGAGTAGGGACCCTGGAAAGGCACCTTGGGAGCTTGGGTCTCCAGCTTGTAATGCAGAGGTGATGGTTGGGACAGCAAATCTGTGGGGAATTTCAAGTGTTTAAACAATGGTTTATGTTCAAGAGAAAGATGTGCCTAAATCCCCTTGTCTTGTAGTCAGAGACTGGATTTTAGAGAGACTGACAGGTCTTCTGATGCCAGTGTTACAAGTCAGTACCAGCTCCAGGCAATAAACCTTTGCTCTCCTTATTCCTGCACCTTCCTCCAATTCCAGGACTGCCCTGGACATCCCGAAGCTCCCTGCAGGGTGAGCAGGACCCTGTCTGCAGCGGGCTGTGTGTGCCACAGGATGATGCTGTTGAAACCAGAGGGATGGTGATAAAATGGGGACAGAGTAACACTGTGGAGAGGCAATGCTGATGGTGTTGAACGGGACTGAGGTGCAGATTTTTTTCTTATTTCTTGGATGGGGATTGTCTGTAGCTGTTGGTGCTGCTGGCAGTGACAATGGCAGCTGGAAAGAGGGAAAAACAACTGCTCCAACAACTGCTCCAAGCCGTGCTCTGGGGATGGGGCACTGCACAGGGACAGCCTGCCCTCATTCTCCATGGTCACAGCAGCAGTGTCTGACATACTCCTGACAGAGTGTGGGATTGGGATGACAATAATAAAGTCATAAAATATCCTGAGTTGGAAGGGACTCACAGGGATCATTGCGTCCAGGACGTGTCCCTGCACAGAGACCCCAACAATCCCACCCTGTGCATCCCTGGGAGTGTTGGGCTGGAACTCCTGGAGCTCTGGCAGCCTCAGGGCTGTGGCCATTCCCTGGGGAGCCTGGGCAGTGCCCAGCACCCTCTGGGGAGAACCATTTCCTGATACCCAACTTAAACCTGCCCTGACAACACTGCAGCCATTCTCTCAAACAGTGACGTGGGACTGCTTTTTCCTATTTGGGACCAACTGGGCAGGACCAGGAGATGGATGTGTCCAAGAAGGTGTGAATCCTGCCAGCAGTCGAGTGTCATTTCTGATGCTGAAAATCAGTCCATTCACACGTGGAGAAAGAATTTGGCCCTTGGTTTCTGGGTGCAGCTGAGATCAGCACAGCCTTGCTTCCCCCAGTGCTTTGTGTTTGTTTCCGAGGTGCTGCTGCTCAAGGCTATCAGCCTTTTTCTGGAGCCACGCTCTGCATGGAAAGAAAGGCATGTTTCATTTTTAAGTTGAAAAGAAAAAAAAAAAAAAGCCACGCACACAAAAAAACCCAAACAAACATAAAACGCAGCGTGGCACAGATTAAATCCATTTGAGACAACTCGAAAAAAAAAACCCCCGTCGTATGTGCAAGTCAATAGGAGGAGGGGAGTGGAAGGGGGAAAAGCAACTGTGACATATACAAACCCTTTAGTGTGCATAGCATAAGATTTTTGGCTGGCACTCACATGATTTTATTCAAGGGCTGGGAAAGAACTACGATTAGTTAAAAGCTTCGGCAAAGTCTGGAGGGAGTGCTCTGGAGAGTTGGGAGCCGCGCAGAGGTGACTGTAACTCCTCTCGCAATTTCAGACCATTCTTCTGGGGCTCGGGACAAAAGCCTTTTCTTTTCCCTCCGTGTTCAAAGGGACATTTGTCTTGAGATGTTGCAGCTGTGGGCCGCGGGATCGCTTGTTTGAAGATACCCCCTCGTAGACGAAAGGAGAGGCAACGCACTGAGAAGTGGTAGTATTTTATCGTGTGTGGGTTCCCCCCCTTCCTCCTCCCTCCCTACTCCTCCACTGCCATGTGTGGTTTTTAATAAGAAGAAGAATGTGGAGGCAACATTTTCCAGGCAAGGGGAAATTTCCTGTTTCTTTTCTGATTGTTTAATAAAGTGTGTAGTTGACTGTAAAACTGTAGCTACTTGGTTGTGAGCGGGTAATTCAGGCGAGTGTCAGGATCGCTTCTTGATGCACTTTTATATACTGCAGGGCAACATGTTTAAAGCCTTTTTTCCTTTTTTTCTTTTTTTTTTCTTTTAATTTTATTTTAATGCTGCGTGGCGCAGGCAACTGAGATTAATAAGAATTAGGCAAATGGCTTCTGCTTTTGTTTCGGTGAGATAGTACCAGCCGTCTTGCGGTCACACAAAGGCTGCCATTTAGCAGGGAGCACTCCCTAATTCTCTTGGCAGGGGTGCCATTGGGATCGGATACAAGTGGGTGGCAAAGGGGAGGAGCGGCAGGAAAGGACAAGCAGGCTTTGTGTATTAAAAATGAAACAAAAGCACTTTATACGCGGGGCTGCGTGCAACAAGCGGCGCTGCCTGTGAGCCGGGGTGGAGTTTGAGTTCTCTGTGGCTGCAAAACCTTGCGCTTTTTGCCTCTTTTTTTTTTTTTTTTTTTTTTTTTTTTTTTTCTTCCCCGTAACCCTTCCTCCTCTCCCTTTTCCTTAGCAAGCTCTCCCCACACTGCTGGCCAGGCTCCACGGGCGGCTGAAAACGCCTAATTAAAAAAAAAAAAAAATTGTATTGAACAATACTTGCCCCAACTTTGCAGGAACAGCTGGGGGGGTTCTCAACAAAAATCAGCTTCAGATGGCGTGGGAGGCACCGAATTTGGGAGGCAGAGCTGAGCCCAGCCCAGCCCCGAGGAGAGCTGGTGCCCAGCTCCGCAGGGCTGGTGATGCTCGTGGTTTACACAGCGTTGTACCCTGGGTTTGGCACGGCGAAAGGGTTAAATGGCTGCGATGTTTTAGCGCAATTTCGGGGGGAGTGGCTGCTGTTTAATTACTTTCGGAGCCGTGGCATACCTCGTTCTCAATGAAGCAGTCGCCTGCAGAACAAACGTGCTGTGTGAGCCGGGCGCTTGGTTTTGTCAGCCCAAAGGTGTTGGTTTGGATGTGTTTGTGCTGAGGTGGGAACCAGCACGGTGAGGAATGGATGCAGCCTGGTGCAAAGGCAGCGGGAGAGGTGGGCGAGGAAAACAGAGCGCGCTTTAAGCTGCAAACCTGCCAATGGTTTTTATTAAAACGTAATTTCCATACATTATGCTCTTCATCCTGTATTGATTTGCTTCAGAACTTTCCTTGATGAGCTGAAATAAATTCCCTCCTTGAAGTAGGAGAAACGAGAGCAGTTCCTGTGAGAACCTCACGGGTTCCAGCCACATTCATCCTCAGTGACTGCACTTGAGTGTGTGGGCAAGGGTGACGTGCCTAAGAAGCCTGTGTCATCCTGCACAATTACATCCCTAATCCCAAGCAAAGACACAGATGCTATTTCAAAAAAAAAAAAAAAAAGAAAAAAGAGAAAGAAAAAAAAAAACCTGCAGTGTTTCGTTTGACTTTCAAAGAAGCTTATGTAAGGGCAGCATAATAAACCCGTTATTCTGGGGCTTGGATTAAATGTCAAAGATTCAGATAACCTGTGGTTTCATCTTCCACGTGCCACGCTCACAGGAAGCCACTCCAACCTCTGTGTGCCCACTGCTCTTCCTTGAGGATGGTCCTGGTCCCTGGTGGGCACTGGGCTCCAAGCTTGGGGACAGGGGAGGTGGCCGTCAGGACTGGCACCAGCACAGCCACTTTGGCCCTGCATCAGATTCCTTTTTATTTGCAGTTGTGGTGTGAGACTGGCAGGTGATGCTCTAAGCCTTGGAGATCATACACATTAGTAAGCATTTAAGTCAGTGTTATAATTCACTTGCTTGTTAACCTGAGAAAATAATCTAGCTGGGGTGCAGTGCTGCCCAGGGGGATTGTGTAAGCACTCGGAGATTTTGGCATGTTTTTATTCTTGCTTATCTGCTTATCACAAGCTTCTTTCCTTTATCCAGATCGTCTCGGCACTCTACCCTGCCTACTGACACACTTGCACTCCCATCTGGATGAAATGCATGCAAATATAATGGATTACTTCCAGTAATGGAGACCTCAGTAGGGAAGGGGGAGGGAAGGACCAGTTCCAAAAGCGCCCACCTGTAATGTTGAAAACCTTCAGTTGGGTCTGCTGGGTTGGTTGGTTCTTCATTTCTTTAAGGAGATTCAGTAGAAAAGGAATGGAAAGCCACTGAACCCACTCCATTAAACCTGCCTGTTTCCATGGAGTTATTCTTTCCCATGTGAAGTGAGTGTAGCTGTGTGAGTGTAGCAGCAGTGCAGGGTCCCTCCCCAGGACCACGCTCTTGGTGGTCTGGGGTTCGTCGCTGTGGCCAGTAGTGCCCATCTGTAACACCCACATCAGCTGGGGGAGATTCCCCCACAAAATACCCCAAAACAGCCCCATGGAGTTCCCTCACTCAGCCAAGCCCTGGGCTTGTCCCCCTAATCAGCACACCCTCTGCATTTAAAGGCCAGACAGATGTTGGCTGGTAGCCTTGGCAGGTTCTTGTGCAGAAGTGAGGGTCGGTAAGGAGAGGCTTTGCTGGGGCTGCCTGTTGTGAGGGTTTGGAGACTCAAACCCAGACCCTCCAGCTCCAGCCATCTCATGGTGCAGCAGCAGAAATAAAGCAGCACATTATACCCAGAGCACCTGGTCCCCTCACCTGTGCTATGCCCAGAAACTGCCTGGGCAGCTGAGAAAGATACCTGAGATATTTCACAGAGTCCTAATATAATAAACACCTTTACTGAAAGGAAAGTGCAGAAATTTCTAAGTGACTTGTCCCAAAATGAACCAGTTAATCCCCAACAGAGCAATAAATAGGATATAAAATTGAGCCTTCTGTGGCCCTTGGTGGTGATCAGTTCCTTCCTCATCTCAGAGGAGAATGTTGGGTTTATAAAGGTGAGCTTTGTTGTTGCCATGAAACCTTTGGTAGTTGGTAATGTATCAGAGAATAACCTGTGCTAAAGGTCTTCAGTGTCCTGCTCTTCCCATGATTTTCCAGTAATTCTGTTTTTTGGGTGATTCTCTGGACTTGTTTTTCTGAAGTGCTCAGACAGGTAAAGCCATTCCCCAAAAAACCCAGGGGCAAAAGGGCAGCTGTGTTCCCAGGGAGTATCCCAGTCCCTTGGCCAGACTTGAGCCCGTGTTGCTGTTCCCCTGAGCCTGTGCAGTGCAGGATGTCCCCGGGTGCTGCTGGCCCTGGCCTGGCAGGGAGCCGTGCCTGTGCCCGCCGTGTCCCACGCGCTGTGCTCGCTGTGCCCGCAGGTATCCGCCCGCAGATCATGAACGGCCCCATGCACCCCCGGCCCCTGGTGGCCCTGCTGGACGGCAGGGACTGCACCGTGGAGATGCCCATCCTGAAGGACCTGGCCACGGTGGCATTCTGTGACGCACAATCAACTCAGGAGATTCACGAGAAGGTACCGGGAGAGGTGGGGCGGGCTGGGGGCAGCGGGATCTGGCCTTGCTCTTCCGTGTCTTTAAAGCACCTTCCAGGGCCTGAAGGGGCGCCAGGAGAGCTGGAGAGGGGCTTTGGACAAGGTGTGGAGTGACAGGACACAGGGAATGGCTTCCCACTGCCAGAGGGCAGGGATGGATGGGATTTTGGGAAGGAATTGTTCCCTGGGAGGGTGGGCAGACCCTGGCACAGGGTGCCCAGAGCAGCTGTGGCTGCCCCTGGATCCCTGGAAGTGTCCAAGGCCAGGCTGGACAGGGCTTGGAGCAGCCTGGAACAGTGGAAGGTGTCCCTGCCCATAGCAGGGGTTTGGAAAAATGAGCTAACTTCCAACCCAAATCAGTCTGTGATTGTTTGATTTTTGAGCAGAAAGTGTACAAAGCTGCACTTTGAGTCAATCAGCAGATAACAACAACAGAAGCCACTGCAGATTAAAATTCATTCAGGCTGTTTTAGAAGCCAGATGTTATTCTGGAAAAAAAAAAGAAACACTTTATCTCTTTGCATCAGGTTTTTCACATCGATGTTACTAAGGTTTCTCATGTTTTTTGAAGTCCATGGTGCTCTTGCTGTGGCGTTGCTGACACCATCCCAGCTGCAGCTGATGGGTCTTCACAGGTGCTTGGTGCACCTCCAGCAGCTCCTCCCTCTGCAGGGGGAGTGGAGGAGGTTTGGGAATCGTTCAGGCAGATCCATGCACTGTGGATGAGTGTTTCTGCTTGGAAGCTCAACTACATGTAAATACTTCTCTTCAAAGTATTATTTTAGGTGCCTCAAATGAGGTTTGAAGTGATCAGAGATCAGTTCCAAGATCTGGGAAAGAGGAATACAAATAGTTTACAAATACAAAGTGCTGGTCGTTGCAGATATTAAATTTAAATTTTGGAGGAGAATGGGAGTTTTTGGTGAGACATTGATAGATGAGCCAGGCTTGGGGGATTTGGATGGGTCTTGGGATTTTGGAGCACTGAGGTAACTTGTGGTGAGCACCAGTGAAGGTCTGGATCTTCCCTGCAGGGGACAGTGTGCCAAAAAAAAAAAAAAAAAAAAGCCCAAAAAAAAAGCCCTTTGTGACTGTGCAGCCTCTGCAGAGCTTCTTAGGTCCCCTTGAGAAGAGCCAGGAAAGGTAGATGTGACCGGTGTGGCCGCGGTTTGGACGCCCACGAGGAGGTCGAGGCGTTAGGAGTGTCACACAGTCCTGTTCAAACCCAACAGACACTGCTACAACAACTAATTCCTTTCTAAAAGCAGAATTACTGCTGCTTGGAAGCAGAGGGATTTGCAGATAACCACCTGGAAAAGGGTGCAAGTGAGACACAAATGTGGTTTTCATCTGCTTGGTCTGCTCAGATGTAACATCGTAATTTCCAGATATCCACCAAATCCGTTCCCAGAGGTGTTGGTGGGTCACACCCCTGCAGGGTTTGGTGCCACCTGGCTCAGACAGCAGGTCAGCAGTGAAAATGTCCAACTCACTGTGTCACATTCCTGACTCCTGAGCTGCAGGTGTCCCCCCAGGTGTGCTCCTGACTCCTGTGTTGTGTTGCAGGTGTTGAACGGAGCCGTGGGGGCCGTGATGTGCCACACCATCACCCTGCAGCACACCATCACCCTGACCTGACTGCTGTGTGTGTTGCAGGTGTTGAATGAAGCCGTGGGGGCCATGATGTACCACACCATCACCCTGACCCGGGAGGACCTGGAGAAGTTCAAGGCCCTGCGGGTCATCGTCCGAATAGGCAGCGGCTACGACAACATCGACATCAAAGCCGCCGGCGAGCTCGGTAGGTCCCAGCTCTGCACCCTGACTCCTTCCCCTGTCCTTCCAATCCTTCCAAATCAGCACAAGGAGCTGCTGCTTCCATGGCACCGTGCTGGCACAGCAGAGTTCCAGGCAGGACCTCCATTCAGCCTCTAAAATTACAGGTGCAGTTTCCATTTTTTGGACACAGAGAATATTATGCCAAAAAAACTTGACCATGAAGTGAACAAAACAGTGCCGTTTTAGAAGGCAGCTTTTGGGCTCATATTGTGTTAAAACCGTCCAGTCTGAATGCCTCATTCCTACACTGTTCTGAGCTCCAGGTGCCCCCTCATACCACTGGATATTTGTATGGCTGTTCTATTTCTGGCACAGGAGAGTTGATACAGCTTTAGAAAAATTGGAGGAAGGGTGTTTTATTATATTTTGTTAAGCAAGATCAGTCTCTTGATCTGAGCTGGTTTTCTGAGTCATGTCTGCTCCTCTGGGAAGGCACTGTGTTGGATGGTTGGAGCAGGAATTGTGTGTTGGGTTGTTGCCACCTCCTTTGGTATCTCATCAAAGGTGCCTCAGGAACCTGAAAAAGGCTTTTAGTGTGGATTGTCAGAAACAGGGAGAGTCATGTTGTCAGACAGTGCTGGGGCCACCCAATTTCCAGACTGGTTTGGGTGGTCACAGACTTTTGGCTGCACATCCCCAGCTGCAAGAGCTTAATAGTGAATCCCTGGTTTTAGCAGCTGAGTTACAACAGGCTTTACTCATCTGATCCCAAGACTCAGTCTGTGGAGCAGCCTGCAGGAGTGTTTGGGATATGTTGTATTAAAGGTTATCTCTGGGGAAGTGAAGAGTAACAGCCATTCCACCTGAGCTGTTTTACAGAGATAATTGCGATAAGAGAGTCTCAAATAGTCATTCCTAAAAAAAGCAATTCTCAATATAGTGAATTGTTTTCTTTTTTCAAGAGGAGAACAGTGTCTCCTCAGTGTAATGGTTTCTTCATGTTTTTAACTCTTATTGTTATTATCCATTATAACAATGTTCTGAGGCTTTGAACATCAGGAAAGGAAAGATATAACGAATAAAGTAATGGGATACTGCAGCATAATCCTTCTTTTTTTACTTGGCAAATTGGGTGGCCAAACGATGTGGTTTCGAGTAGAAAATGTAATGACTCCCCACAAATGTAGCATAAAGTTTAATTGGTATTGCTTTCCATAAGGTAGTTTTTAAACCGTGCAGTCAATCAGTGACCGGTGCCTAAACAACGGTGCCAGGGCCACCCACTGGCTGGGCTGGGCACCAGTTTGGACCCATTAAAAGGCACCCCCAGAATGGGATGTTGGGGTTGAACCATCATCCGTGGGTGTTTAAGGGGCACAGTAAATACCAGCGTAAGCAGCTTGTGGGCAGGGCAGCTGGGAGTGACCCCATCCCATAAATGGGTCCCTTAGGCAGGGGACGGGAGGTGGCAGGGCTGGCACTGGCCAGGGCTGTGATCTGTGTGTGGCCTCCGCAGGGATCGCCGTCTGCAACATCCCCTCGGCCGCCGTGGAGGAGACGGCCGACTCCACCGTGTGCCACGTGCTCAACCTGTACCGGCGGAACACGTGGCTGTACCAGGCGCTGCGGGAGGGCACGCGGGTGCAGAGCGTGGAGCAGATCCGGGAGGTGGCCTCGGGAGCCGCCCGCATCCGCGGGGAGACGCTCGGCCTCATCGGCTTCGGTGCGTGCGACAAGGGCGGGAGACTCCTGCGGGGGGCTCGGCGCCCCTTCACTGCCCTGGGAAGGACCCAAAAGGAGCATCTCCAGAACCAGAACCACCACAGTGGATCGGTGTGAAATAGGGAGAATATCTCACGTGGTTTTTTGAGGAAGGAGCTGTTTTTGAGCTGTGGTTGAGTCCTTGGAGGAGCACTGGTGAAACACAGTGGTGTTTTAGAGGGACCACACCTCTAGAGGTAGTGCTGCTGTCCTCTCCCAAAAAACCCCATCCCTGAGCCACAGCTACACCAACCCAGCCTTCCTGAGCCACTCCAGCCTGGCGAAGTGGCAGGGCTGTGTAAAACAGAGCTTTTCTTAAGTTTAACCACAGCTGTAGAGTTTCAGTCTTAGAGGTGGGATCAGCTAATTAATGGCAAAAGCTCATACCAGCATGTTTAAATAGGGAAACTGAGGCAAGGCAAGGGAATGTCTGGGAAGCCCAGAAGGCCCCAGGGGACAGTACTCAGGTGCTGCTGGGAGCTCAGCCCCATGGACCACAGGGAAGCTGGGCTCAGTTAACTCTCCCTGTCCCTTCCCTTCGGCACAGGTCGCACTGCGCAGGCGGTCGCGGTCCGAGCCAAGGCCTTTGGCTTCAACGTGATCTTCTATGACCCGTACCTGCAGGACGGCATCGAGCGCTCCCTGGGCGTCCAGCGGGTCTACACCCTGCAGGACCTGCTCTACCAGAGCGACTGCGTCTCCTTGCACTGCAACCTTAACGAACACAACCACCACCTTATCAACGACTTCACGATTAAGCAGGTAATTAATTCACCTCGTGCATGGCCGAGGAGAGCTTTGGTGGGCAGGGCCTGAGTGCAGGAGCTGGCCACAGATCCCTCAGTTTCCTCAGCAAGCCAGCAGCTCCAGAACAGCTGGTTGCACCCAGGTGTCTCCCCACAGTGTTTAGGGGAGCAGTGTCCTGCCAGGGAAATGATTCCCATCCCTGTGGTGCAGAGGTGATGGCAGCAGTGAGTTTTCTTGCCAACACCAACCAGAGATGGAGATCCCATGGAAAACCCACGTGTAGCGGCATGGGGGTTGCTCTGGGGCTGGAGCACAAAAAGCGGGATGCTGTCCCAGCTGGAGGCAGCATCCCGGGGTGGGGGGTGAGGATAGGATGGGGTCAGTGCAGCCAGCTGATGGCCATCCCTCTCTGGGCAGATGAGGCAGGGAGCGTTCCTGGTGAACACGGCCCGCGGGGGGCTGGTGGACGAGAAGGCCTTAACCCAAGCCCTGAAGGAGGGCCGGATACGAGGGGCCGCGCTCGACGTGCACGAGTCGGAACCGTTCAGGTAAAGCCGCGGCTCGCAGGGCTGGCCCCGCGGTGTCACCGTCTGTCGTGGCACAGCCGGGGGTACCCAGCACCCACCGAGTGTCACTGCCCCTTGTCACACAGCCCCGCACTGGGGGACGGTCCTGCCGTTGTCACCTTGCAGCAGCCGTCGGTTGTAGTCCAGCACTGGGGTTATGTGTGCTCAAAGGGAGCTTAGAACAAGAACCCAGCCTGTGTTTAGAAAAAAACCCAGAATGTTCACTAGCCCATGAGTAGAAATTCACTGCACTCAGTGCTGGGCATTTTTGCCTGCAGCCTGGGAAGGGCTGGGTTGTAACTGGGAGTGCAGCTTCTCTCACCACAGAAATATTTAAACAAAAAGTTTGCTCCTACACAAGGGGAACCCCAGTGTCCACCCCTCCCATCCTGGGATGACCCACAGCCTGTCCCTTTATCCCCATGCTGCTGCAGACAGCCCCAAACATTATTCCCATGGGAGCATTAAGCCCAACCACCCCATGGGTGGTTGTTTCAGCTCTTTTTTTGGTGCATTTTCAGAAGCCTGCGTTTTCTGAGCCCTGCACAGAGCTGTGCTTCCTCCCCAGCACTTCTATGGCCATTTTGGGCTGGCAGGACCATCAGGCCAGGGAATCATGGAATGATTTGGGCTGGAAGGCACCTTAAAGGTCATCTAGTTCCAGTTCTTTGCCATGGGCAGGGACACCTTCCACTAGAGCAGGTTCATCCAAGCCCCATCCAGCCTGGCCTTGGAAGGAGTGTTGCACATGCAGAGGGCAGGCCACAAGGCTTTTGCTGTTCATCTTTTATTCTTTGTTTAAACACTGATTAATCTCTTTCTTTGTTTTCCCCTGCTCCCAGTTTTGCTCAAGGCCCGTTGAAAGATGCTCCCAACCTGATCTGCACCCCACACACAGCCTGGTACAGCGAGCAGGCGTCCCTAGAGATGAGAGAAGCTGCTGCCACCGAAATCCGTCGTGCGATCACAGGTACCCAGCCCCTGGGGATGCTGGGCTTGGTTCCCTGGGGGCCTGGAACAGGAGCCAGGATGAGCAGAGACAGGGATTCACCCTGCCCATGTCCCAGCAGGACACTGGGAAAGGGATCTAACCGCAGTTTGCTTCCCAGTAAAAAAGCTGAGAATCTCAAGTCCCTTGTTTTGTCATGACTGGGTGACGGGTTTTGTGGTGGTTTTATTTTTTTAATGAACGGGCAGATACTGGTGTCTGTGACTGGGAAGAACAGGACAGGGAAGCAGTAATTGCTGCCCCTGTTACTGGTGCTAACCCACACAGTGGTGCAGTCACAGCCACTGCATTCCAAAATCAAATCCCAAGGTGCTGGGATATACAATACTCCAGCAAGAGTGTTTCTCTTGTCCTAAAAGTCACCCTCAAGGGAACAGCCTCTCTGAAAGCCATGTGTTGGGAGTGAGGGTGGGAAACTGGTCTCTAATTCACCTCGGGACAGCCAGAACATCCTCCTGGAACAAGGAACGTGGGATTTTTTTTCCCCCCATCCTTTACACTGACAGACATAGTGAAGTTACAAGCATTGCAGCTCACTAGAGGGTGATAAAGCTGGGCCCTGCCTGACACAGACTCACCTTTCTCACCAACTCCAGGGCGCATCCCAGAAAGCCTAAGGAACTGTGTGAATAAGGAATTCTTTGTCACGACGGCCCCGTGGTCAGTAATAGACCAGCAGGCGATTCATCCCGAGCTCAATGGTGCCACGTACAGGTGAGCGGGAGAACGGGGACACCGGGAGCAGCCGGGGCCGCTGGCACGGCAGGGCTGGGACGCAGCTGCACAGCCAGGGTGGGGACCCGGCTGCTGTCAGCCCCTCCCTGGGGACCAGCACTCCCAGCACGGGGGTTACTGATGCTCTCTGAGCCAACCCCGGGTGGGTAAAGCCTCCCTTTCCAGAGCCTGCACCCCTGCGGGCTGGGAGTCACTGGGCAGCATCTGTGAAAGTGGCAGGACCCCCCCAGACCACTCCACAAGCTGGATGTGACTTCTGAACTGCAGCAGCAACTCTGTGCTCCTCTGGCCAACCTCTGTGAGCCAGGCCCAGCTCGTAGGGTAATGAGCCAGGGGAAAAGCCCCAAATATAGGGCTGTAGTCAGGTGACCCAATTTCCACCTAAATCTGAGATTAAGGGTTACTTACTGCTCTGTTTAGATGGCTCCAAGTGTGCTGGTAGGAGACATTAGGCTCAAGGAGCTGGAGCATGGGCTCATTCAGGGTATCACTGCTGCCAAAAATACTCTGAGCTACAAAATACCCTGCAGGGCACATCAGGTCATGTCAGGCAGAGC